>JAIFKI010000021.1:12269770-12377270 GCA_025389145.1 Misgurnus mizolepis | reverse complement strand
TCATCTGTCTGTCTATCCGTATGTATGTCTGTCTGTCTGTCTGCTTGCCTATCTGTGTACATGTCTGCCTACCTACCTAACTAACTACCTGTCTGTCTGTCTGTCTATAAGTTCATACCTACCTAACTACCTACCTGTCTGTCTACCTGCCTACCTAACTGTCTGTCTGTCTGTCTGTCTGTCTATCCGTTCATCTGTCTGTCTGTCTGTCTATCTGAACTACAGGATTTTTGACTGAAACTTCTGACATCAGCTCATCAGAAATGACAGTCAGACAGCAGCGAGCATCACATGACCCTGGCACTAAATCAAACCCCTTTGATTTGACTTATTCAGCACAACGGCCCGAGGCATAGCGCAGCGCGCCATAAACAAAACACCCCGGATCAACATATCTCCACTCAAACAACAAAACATTAAAGCACCATTGTATTTCCTCCCGGCTGCACTGATGTTCGCATATAGCCCACGTTACCAAAGACTTCATCCAGAATGGCCCGAATGCAGAAACACCTACACATGAGAAGATGATAAACAGAGGAGAGGGGGTATGATAGCATTGAACTACTTTAGGCAGCATAACTGTAATCAGTGCTCAATAAACACGTCAGCAATGCAGCATCTTATACAAAAGCACAAAAAGAAAATTATGCTTTGGATGAAAGAGGGAAACAAGAGATGGGTGGTGGGTGAAAAAGTAGGACACGGATACATTTACCGCTTAAGTGGAAGATATCTACTTGGGCAAAACATGAGTATAAAGAAGAAAGAGACATATAAGGAGACTGTCTTTACAGTAATGCTTGAAAACAAAGTGAGATATAAGGTAGGACAGGACTTCAACATTGTGTAAAAAAAATATAACCTTGATATCTTTGTTACTGACTAAGATCCTGTCAAAGATTGAAATCAAACTTTGATGCTCCTAATCTCATTATTAGATTGAGACTTGGATTTCACAAACAGGGTCACAATACGTTCAAACCCGTACGGCTCCAGGCTGCTTTATATTTGAGTGATGTGTAGAGATGTGCAGGTTAGCTGCAGATAGTTGAGCCACCAGCAATGCAGAGCGAGTCAACGCTTGAGGAAAAGAGATTGGGAGTAATAAAGAAGAAAACAGGTGATGTGGAAAAGAGGGGAGACACGAGAAAGCGTGTTACAACAGGTATACCACGCTCTTAAGGAAAATGCATAGAGAAAACAGACCTCCTGAATATTTTAAAGATATGGGAAAAGCACTCCAGGTGTGTTTAGAAAGCATCGTGGTTCTTCTCGGAAGAGGGTTTATTATTAGATAAAGCCTTCGATGTGACCCACATACATGATATTCCTGCAACAAAAACAGTTTTGTATCTTACTTCAGCAGAATTCCTCAACTATTCTATGTTTTACGCTTGGGCACAACAGGGAATATTGGGAATGTAAATAGGACTGTCAACGAGTTAAATTTATGGATAACGCACTATTTGCATGCATTTACCCAACTGAACTGTGGATACAAAAAACAGCTATAACAGGCACCAAAACAAAACTGTTGTAACAAACAACAGTTTACAGTTTTTCTCAGTCGCTTTGGTACATTTCTCGAATCATACTCACAATTTGCAAAACAGTAAGTGCATTTCTCAAAACAATTTGTACAAATAGCAAAACATCATGGATAACCTGCAAAAGCCACTCTTTTACTCAAAATACTTAGTTCATCTCTCAAAATTAAATATCTGTGTCAATGAACATGTCAGTGCCATCAGAATAACAAGTCATTGTGTCATTGTGTACGGATAAGACAGTCAAATTGTTTAGTCATGTTGTCAATATAACAGTTTACTCTGGAGGAATGTTCTGATGTAAACTATCGCTAAAGTTTTGACGACAAGTATTGTAAATTGTAAGTTACACCTTAGTATAAGTTATGTGGGAGTTTGATTGCAAGAGACTTGACAAAATTTACATTTACGCTTTTACTGTTTGTACTGTAATTCATTGAAAGACCATGTCATTGCCATAAAGAAAGATAAAGACAGCACTGCAAGCACTGCATAGCATAAAGAGGAAAAAAAAATAGAAATGTGAACATGATAGATGTCTAAAAGATGTCTAACCATAGCCCAAGAATAGATGATGCATATACTTTTAGAACATGTAAAAGAAATGAAAGCAAACACCTTGAACACACTTTGCTTACATGTTGGAATATCATACATCTTCAAGTTATTTTGGCAAAAATGGCATGTAACCAAATTCAAGGTTGTTTAGGGTAGAAGTGGATTACTCATAGCCGGACTATATTGGGTCTATAGTTAGCAGTCATTTCAATGTCTCGGTTTTTGCTTGTTGGGGATGTTTCTGTCTGTTAGAGAAAGTCAAGATTCACCTGGGAGCAATTTACCAATTCAAGACAGATTTAGAAAAAATGTCTAATGGAAATGTATAGAAATATGTTTGACCATATACTGTATTTTGACAACATGTTCAACCATTTTGCATGTAAAGACTTATACTATGAACTAATGCCTAAATGTTGTGTGTAGTGAGACTATTCAACAGAGACCCATTATAATACATTTTGATCAACATGACATAAGCAACTGATAATGTAGGAAAAAGCAGAGAATTGTACATAATCATTTGCATGGATGTACCAAAGCATTTGCAACTTGTTCAAAGAAATGAGAAACTGCTTTTTTGATGTGCACAAGTGACACAATGATGTGAGAAATGAACAAGCAGTTTTGAGAATTTCAATTCTGATCTGAGAATTGTACCAAAGCGACTGAGAAAAACTGTAATAAGTTGTTTGTGTTTCAAAGAGAGTTGAGATGGTGATATATCTTTTGATTCAACAATGGTTGAGATTATACTGCATGTTTTTAACATGCATGCATGTAAATAAAGATGTATATATGTATAGTTTTTATGCCAAAAATAATTAGGATATAGACCAATTTAGAGAAGACGTCACAGTTACGTCACTGCAAGCTGCGCGCGCAATGCGGTTGCAGAAAAACAGTGGAAATGAATTAGACACGAGTGAAAAGAGCAAGATAACTCACTGGAAAATGTCCGGTTGTGCTGTTAAGTGTCAGAATAAGAATGCCAAAAAACATGGCTTTCATTTTTATAGAATACCATCGTCAAAGACATCATTTGAAGATAAACGTAGGTGTTTATGATTACAATAAGCCCTTAAACGGACAGAATGGAGGGAGGAAATCATCTGGAAATCTTTTAATAATTAGAATAGAAAATAAGTAGAGAAGATGTCCGGTGTTCTGTCGAAGTCTGTTCCCTCCATGTGTTTCTTATAGCGTTTTTATCATGTTACAATTATAATTTATTAAGGAAGAAATAATAAAAAACAGGAAAATTATGAAATATTTAATAAACGCTATTATATATAATACATGATAGAATTGCTTTTACATGTACTTTAGCGATTCAGACTGTAAAAATATTTGATTTAGCCAAAAAGAACAATACACATACATTACATACATGCATATCAGTAGCCAAGCCATTTAAACTTTTTATCTATCTAAAAAATAAACGTAATGTGATTAAAACGCTATAAGAAACATTGCACTAAAGGGAAACATAAAGGAATCAGACTTCGACAGAACACCGGATCCATAAAAATCACGGTTTAATGCTAAAACACTTTACAACCCTACTGCGGAGCAGTCACTTTCTGCAACCAGTTTGGCTCCGCCCACAAAAAACGTCATCTCTGTTTGCAAACACGAAATTGGTCTATTAAGTAATGATCATGTTCAAAGAAGATATTTTGTAAATTTCCTACAAAAAATGTATTTATTATTAGTAAAATGTGTCACTAAGGACTTCATTTGGACAACTTTAAAGGTTTTTTTCTCAATAAAAAAATCTGCCAATGGGGTAAGCAAAGTTTTCTTGAATTTTTCTTGAATTTAGTGTTTAAGAAAAATTTTCAAGATTTTTTGCTTACCCCATTGGAAGATTTTTTTGCTTGTTTTAAGCACAAAATCACTTAAATTTGATATTTTTGGTCTAAAAATTAGACTTATTTCTTGGGTCGTTTTGCTCATTAAGAAAAAGCATCTTAATTTAAGAATTTTTAGATATTTTTACTGAAAACAAGACAAAAATACTAAATAATTTTTTTCTTGAAAATCTTTTTTTTTTGCAGTGTATGCTAACTATAATGTATCATAATTACAATTTATATGTATTTTTATAGGAAACATCATAATTACAGTATATTTATTACAGTACGTTTTACAGTAGTAACAATTATTTTACTGTACTAACTATGGTTAAAACTTTGGTTATCAAAGTATAAATATTATTTTTTAGACCTTACTATATATTTTTCTGTGCTAGTTTATAGCAATAATGGCAAGTCTTTTTTTAATCAGATTGTTTTCCAGGGAACTGCGGTAACTTACCGGTTTTACTATAAATAGCAATATGATTAATCTGTGCCTTCAAGCATGAGACAGCAAAATATATCATTACTGTAAATCAAAAAGTGTGCATCAGAACACATCAAGTCATGTGATCATGTGGTTTTTAAACATATCAGCGTGCACCCCATGTGTACGGTTCATCCCAAAGAAAATGACATAAGGTTTGATTACACAGAATTGATGACATGTGAATCCCCCAGTTTGAGAACCACTGATGTACCATGTCCGGTAACTGAGCAGTGGACTCTCATCTATTTCTTTATAACAAGCTTTAAAACACATTGAAGCAATGATGGCTCAATCGACGCTCAGCGTGCCCGTTCCTGGATCCTGAATTTGCAGTGGGTGCCGTGTTAATTATTAAAGTTTATTTATAGAACCCCATTACCTGCTGGTCCAAAAAAGCACCGTCATTCCCACACCGCAGGGTTTTAGAGGATGTTGAGATGAATTATGCGTTTCATTTTTTAGCGATGGGTTCCTGTATTATTCAGAAGCCGTCCTGAGGCCTGCTGTTCCTGCTTTGAAACTTGAACCACAGCAGATTGTGAGATATTGATTTCATACAAGAGTTGAGCGGGACGATGGGTAATTAAATTACGGCATATACTTAGTGTGATGTAAGAGGAATCAATAGACAGATGGACAGAGAGAGAGAGAGAAAGAGAGAGAGAGAGGCATTGGCTTAGATAAATAAAGATGATGATGGAAAATGAGAAATCTATTTTTAAATGAGCTTAAGTCATCAGAAATGTAATTTGTGTTCATGCTTTGTATGAAAAACATTAATAACTTCACTAAACTTTGCCTGTTTTTGTTTTAAATGTTCTTGAAATGACTGCATTTTTGTGATGTCATCATTTCCTATTTTATGGGTTTCTCATCATATGTCAACAAAATAGTTCTTGCATGATAGTTACACCAAACCAGCTCTATATTAATATTTTTGTATGACAATGTTTAAAAAAAATAGCATCAGTGCTTACTTTTTAACAAAATAAAAATGACCAACAACTGCTTAAATGTGGTTTAAAGTATTGAAGCATTCACATAAAACACAGACATTGCATGATTTAAAACGATGCATGCAACATTTTTGATGCAATTAAAAATAACGCTAATTTTAATCAAAAGCACAATACAAAAAAAAAATGTGTGTGTGTGTGTGTGTGTGTACATGCCAGCAAGTATTACATTACAGGTCTCTATAGTCGCACCGAATCATTTCTGTGGCCCTCTGTGGCTTTTCTAATTACACAATGGGTGAGTTCTCCTATTAATATCCATTTTCAATCTCGCTGAGCGCTAAAAGATCATTATCCTGGTCCCGAGAGTGTGCCATGCCAAAAGCAGGCACGTGTGGGCTCGGCCAGCCTGGAGCTAAATCAAAGGGATTTATGTCAGGAGGGAAAAGTCATGTAGATCTGACAGCTCGGGAAATTATGGGCGATGACGATTGTAAAAGACCGCGATTTTAATTACAGCTAACAGGGTCGCTGCCTATGATAAAGTGAAATAAACATATTACAGGAAAACATTACATTATATAACTACGCTTTTTAGCAAAAAAAAAAAGTTTTTTTAAAACACTCCCCTCGTCTTTCATTGGTAGGACAAACAGGTAGCCTCACCCCAAACTCACGCTATTGGCTGAGCCAGTATTGCTAAATGTTACAAGAAAGTTTGTCCCCAGATAATGTATGTGAAGTTCTAGCTCAAAATACCACATAGATAATTTATTTTAGTGATTGTAAAATTGCCACTTTGTAGGTGTGAGCAAAAATGTGCAGTTTAAAATGATCTCTGCACTAAATGGCAGTGCCGCGGTTGAATAGTGCATATTAAGGGGCGGTATTATCCCCCTCTTACATCACAAGGGGAGCCAAATTTCAATAAGTTATTTTTCACATGCTTGCAGAGAATGGTTTAGCAAAACTAAGTTACTGGGTTGATCTTTTTCACATTTTCTAGGTTAATACAAGCACTGGGGACCTGATTACAGCTTTTAAACATGGAAAAAGTCTCATTTTTATGATATGTCCCCTTTAAGCAAACCAACCTACAGTATTAATGGGAAAGGAGAAACCTGAAAAACATATATACACATAAACCCCAAATTCTTTTGATCCATACAAGCAATCCAACGAAATGCTACAAGTATTACGGTAATATTTCAGTATAATTTATTTTGAGTATTTTTGGCATCATGTGCATAAACAGTCTTCATTTCACTACATGGTTTTATAATACACAGCCTTCTGACTGTTAAAAGTAGCTTTTTAGCAAAACAAAGGTATCCACGTCGAAGGCCTGCGTCGGCCAATTCGACCAAATTTAAAAAAAGAAAGACAGGAAGAAAAAGAAACAAAAAGACAAATATTGTAGACACCGCCCTGGTGCAGCAGGAACTGTATGCATGGTTCAGTGCCAACGCTATCTCACGAAAATTCGTAAATATTTTACGCATTGGCTAATTCGTATTAATTCATACGACCACATTTGTAAGTTTTTGTACGATTTGCCTTGACCCCTTTGGCGTTGCGGTTAAGGGTTTGGATTCGTTGATGTTTTTTTTCTTTTTTTGAGAATCGTACGTTTTTGCACGATTACCTTAGAATGAATTTATACGAATTAGCCAACTCATAAAATATGTACGAATTCTTGTGAGATCAGGCTGTCATTTCTCAGAAAGAGTTAAATGAATTGACAGACAATCGCAATCAAAACAAACAATGTTTGTACATATACGTATTCGTACATATTTTATGAGTTGGCTAATTCGTATTAATTCATACGACCACATTTGTAAGATTTTGTACGATTTGCCTTGACCCCTTTGGCGTTGCGGTTAAGGATTTGGTTTCGTTGTTATTTTTTTTTTTTTTGAGAATCGTACGTTTTTGCACGATTAACTTCGTATTAATTTATACGAATTAGCCAACTCGTAAAATATGTACGAATTCTTGTGAGATCAGGCTGTCATTGCTCAGAAAGTGTTAAATGAATTGACAAACAATCGCAATCAAAACAAACATTGTTTGTACATATACGTATTCGTACATATTTTACGAGTTGGCTAATTCGTATTAATTAATACGACCACATTCGTTTTTGTACGATTATCCTTGATCCCTGTTTCGTTGGAGTTAAGCGTTTGGTTTCGTTTTTGGTTTTCGTTTTTGCACGATTAACTTCGTATTAATTTATACGAATTAGCCAACTCGTAAAATATGTACGAATTCTTGTGAGATCAGGCTGTCATTGCTCAGAAAGTGTTAAATGAATTGACAAACAATCGCAATCAAAACAAACATTGTTTGTACATATACGTATTCGTACATATTTTACGAGTTGGCTAATTCGTATAAATTCGTACGCCCACATTCGTAAATTTTTGTACGATTTGCCTTGATCCCTGTAACGTTGGAGTTAAAGGTTTGGTTTCATTTTTGGTTTTCATTTTTGCACGATTAACTTCGTATGAATTTATACGAATTAGCCAACTCGTTTCTCGTAAGAAATAATCGCAATCAAAACAAGCATGTTTAAAGTTACGTACAGGTGCACATGTGGCGTAATCGTCAATGGCATTCAGTTTTTTAAGGAACGATTTTGTAACAAAAGTAATCTTCGCGTTTCTTCGGATATCACAAGCTAGCGATTAAACTCAAAGACATATTTATGTTAATATCAAGCGGCAATATGGGTCCGGCCCATTTTCTCTTTTATTTTGATGCATTTTAAATTATTGACTAGTTATAGGTTCGTTTCTCTATTTTTTTGGTTCATTTTATACATAAGAATATTATTTAGCACTTCAGTTTTTTTAATCTTGGGTGACACTTTATAATAACGTTCACGAATAATTAATTAATGGATTTATATTTATGCATTCGGCAGATTACAGTGCATTACAAGGTGTATATTTTTATCAGTATGTGCGCTCGATGGGTTCGAACCTCGATGGGTTACACAAACAGAATTACTAAAAAATAACTTTAAATTAACGCATTTGTTATATAATATAAATGATTTGTTATTATTAATGGAGTTATCATAAAGTGCCACTCAATCTTGCACACCAAGTCTTTCATATCTTTCAAGTCCACCACTGTCTATCGTTTCTTCTTCTGTTTAAGGGATTTTCTTCTTTTCACGATCATCTCGTATAGTTTGTCCATGCCCTCGTTCAGACCTTCACCTATGATGGCACAGGCCGGCTGGACGTGATAAGTCGTGGACGGGCTTAGTTCATGGAGAGCCAGATGCTTCTCGATCTCGTTGACCGTCAGGGATTTGGGAAGGTCCTGCTTGTTGGCGATGACCAGCAGAGGCGTTCCTTGGTTCTCTGCGAATTTCGTGACCTTATGAAGTTCAGTCTTGGCCTCCTCCAGCCTGTCCACATCTACAGAGTCCACCACATATATGATGCCATCCGTGCACCGGCTGTAGGACTTCCACAGGGGTCTTAACTTCTCCTGACCCCCCACGTCCCAAAAATGACAGCTGATTCCCTTGGCGGTCCCGTTGCTGAGCTTGATCTTCTCGGTGTTGAAGCCAATGGTGGGAACAGTGTTGACGAATTCATTGAACTTTAAGCGATACAGTACTGTGGTTTTACCAGCCGAGTCCAACCCGAGCATGACAATGTGCAAGGACTGGAATGCGGCGATGTTGGAGAAGCTGTTCCCCATTTTATGACAAATACACAAGCAAACGATTAATCACATAGCAGCATTGCCTATATGGAAATGCAACGGCTCTCCAATCATTTTAGGGTTCCAAGCTGCTGTTTTATTTGTAGTCAAGCGTCGAGATGTAAAGATAAAGATCCATAAATCATGCAAGACGTTTTACGTGACACCTTAGCTTGCTTTGCATATCCTCATTCAACGCGTAAACCCGTAAACGCATCCTCCATCTCCATTGCGCATTAACCGAGACAGGTACGCGCGGTCGGGTTAAGAAGGGCGTTGGGTTTTCCTCGCGTGCTCACGGGATGGGATGAGCCGCAGACCTCCGTTTAACAGACCCGTGCGCTGCATCCACAAATACTCAGATCAGATCCGTGTAAATCCGAGTCGGAAGCGCAGGGGTTTCGTCCGTGGCGATGAAAACACGACGCTGATATCTGATGGAGGTTTCCCCGCGCAGCGCCGCGTCAGAACAGCAGCGCATTGACGCTCTGCCGCTGCTGGCCGTGCGTGTGCATGAGGAATACAAATGTGCGTGAACTCCACCCACAGCAGACACACACCAGGCACCAGTTCACAGTCACAACACGATTTGCAACCCCACGACACGTGCAACGATGAGAAACAGATAAGGGGTTTGCATTTACGCAGCGTAATGTTTGGTGTATTAAAATCTTATTGTAATACCAGACCTTTTCAACCATTTATTCTACAGATGCCCGCATAAAAAACGTTATTATTTACTAAAAATTCATACATGAAGAAATCCTGTAGTGTAGTATTTAGTACAGTAATAAATTGTAAGGTTCAAAACCAATAGCTACATAGGAATTTTACCCTTGCGAATATATTAGCCATGTTTTTTAGTGTAGCCTGATTATTTTGTGGTTTGTTAAACTATAGTAACCATTATTGTGTTGACTGTAGTAAAGCATGGTTAATTTTAGTTTTGTTTTTGAACCTTACCATATTCCTTTACGAAAATTAACCATGGCTTTACTACAGTTAAAAAAAACATGGTTACTAAAGTAAGACCATAGATACCACAAAATAACCATGGTTTTGACAAACATTAGGCTGGTTAGGCTGGAAGACAGCTTAAACCAGCTACTGGCACCTTAAACCAACTACAATACTCGTCTTAGCTGGATTTTTCAGTAGGGATAGTACATACTGAATTGCACTGCAGTATATATAAGTTAATAACTAATCTATTATGAGCTATCAAACAAACGTATGAAAAATATGACATGTAACACTTGATTTTACCAAAAGCTGTATAACTGTTACTTATTGTATGAAGAAGTTGACTATAATGGGGAAATTTGAATTTTCGTGTCTCTGCTGACATCTAGTGTACACTATACGAATAACAGATTTTAAACAAATAAATATTGCGATAATTGCTATACTGTAAAGTTGCTAACAGCTTACAACCTTTAAACAATTACACTGCAAAAATTACTTATTTAGTATTTTTGTCTTGTTTTCAGTACAAATATTTAAAAACTCTTAAATTAAGATTTTAATTTAAGTATTTAAATTAAGATTTTAAATTAAGTATTTTCTTCATGAGCAAAATAAAGAAAATAAGTCTAGTTTTTAGACAAAAATATATCAAATTTAACTGAATTTGTGCTTAAAACAAGCAAAAAAATCTGCCAATGGGGTACAAAAATATTGCATTTTCTTGAATTAAGTGTTTAAGAAAAAAGTAAACTTATTTCAAGATTTTTTTCTTAGATTTATGTTTTTTAGGTCATTTTGTTTGCAAGATAATACATTTTGATTATAGAATTTTTAGATATTTGAACTGAAAACAAGAAAGTAAGAAATTTTGTGCATAAAACAAGCAAACAATCTGCCAATAGGGTAAGCAAAAAAATCTTGAACTTTTTTCTTAAACACAAAATTCAAGAAAATTCAAGAAAAATTTCCTTACCCCATTGGCAGATTTTTTTTTGCTTGTTTTATGAACAAAATCACTTAAATTTGATATTTTTGGACTAAAAACTAGACTTATTTTCTTGGGTCGTTTTGCTCTTCAATAAAAAGCATCCTAATTTAAGAATTTTTGATATTTTTACACTGTAAAAAATACTTTGTTGCCTTAAAATTTTTTGTTAAATCAACTCATATTTACAAGTCATGTCAACAGAAATTAGTCGTCACAACTTATAAAATATAGTTGAGAAAAGTCAATGTAGTTATAACAACTCATCTCTAGTCAAGATAAATAATAGTAAGTTGAAATGACTTGTAAAACCGAGTTGATTCAACAAAAAATTTTAAGGCAGCAAAGTATTTTTACAGTGTACTGAAAACAAGGCAAAAATACAAAAAAATTGTTTTTCTTGAAAATAATCTTTTGCTGTGTGTTCATCAAAATAAGTTAAGCAATTTCAACTTTTTTTAAGTTACAGCAACTCACTAGTGAAAATTAAAAATTTAATTTAAATGATTTAAATTGCTTTAATGTAATTTATATAAAATAAAATTAAAGTTTAGAGGCAACAAAAATGTTTAGTGAAGTATACTGCAAAAAAAATGACGTTCTTACTTGGTATTTTTGTCTTGTTTTCAGTACAAATATCTAAGATTTTTTTTCTTGATGAGCAAAATGACCTAAGAAAATAAGTCTAGTTTTTAGACAAAATGTTTCAAATTTAAGTGAATTTGTGGATAAAACAAGCAAAAAAATCTGCCAATGGGGTAAGCAAATTTTTCTTGAATATTTCTTGAATTAAGTGTTTAAGAAAAAAGTTCAAGATTTTTTTGCTTACCCCATTGTCAGATTTTTTTGCTTGTTTAATCCAAAAATTCACTTAAATTTGATATTTTGTGTCTTAAAACTAGACTTATTTTCTTAGGTTATTTTGCTTATCAAGAAAATGCATCTTGACTTTATTTGTGCTTAAAACAAGATAAAAAATACTAACTAAGAAAGTCATTTTTTTCAGCAATCACAATAATATACTGTTGACAGCAAGTGTAATATCACCATTCTGCCAACAGATGTCAGGATTGGAAAAGCTAACAATTATCTAAACTTCCCAAGTGTCAGTACACCTACATGTTGTTAGTGCATGTTGATTTTTTTAAAGTGAAAAATGTAATCACGTTGCCTATCTAAAGTAGTCTTTAAGTATGCTAAATGATGGGTGTCAAAAAATACAATGACAAATCGATAGACTATTAATGTTTTAATCTACCTTAAACAATTTCATTTAGTATTCAATTACTTCTGATGTGTTTGTTCATAAGGGGTTCTATGGGCTTGATTTTTCACTTCAGCTTGCTAACCAAATCTGACCAGAAAATGTTTGTGTGCGTTCCAAGGATGTCAATACCAAAAAAAGGCATGGATTTGTAGTTCCTGCCATTCTGACTTTATTTCAAGAGGAAGGAAAGGGCTCGGTAAAGAGTGTGTGGGTTTATTCGAGCCGAACAATTCAATCCTGATCAAAGACCCCTTCAAATAGACCGAACAAAAGATTACACGACCACAACAGGCGGCACAATAAATATCTTCTTGCATAACGGCGCTGCTTCTGAACCTAGAAAACACCTAGCATCATATAGGCCACTCCATTAGATTTGCTGCCTTCAAGACACCTCCAGGCAAGGGGAAAATCAAAACATTTACCGTTTTATGTCAAATATAAAATATTTATTCAAATAAAAATACTTCCCAGAAGAGGTCAAACTAATAAAAAGGACTAGTTTCATCTATTATTAGAGAAGCCAGATAGGAAATGAGGTAATGAAGTAAAGAGGATATAGGGACCTTAAATGCCTCATGCTGTCCCTTTTCACAAATGCACAGAAATGGGTTGATGTGCTTTAGCCTTTCCTGTCCATTTAGACAGCAGCTCTGAAAGCTAACAGCGGGAGAGAGAGACCTGGAGGACAAACATTATACACGCATACACCTTTTACTGCTTTTATGTCTTGCACATCTCACAAACAAGTCAACATTTCAACATTTATTTCTATAGCACATTTAAATACAACCCAAGTTGACAAAAAAAGTGCATTACAAAACACCCTTATATACATTAAACACAAAACACATCCACTTTACTGCATCATTTCTTTTTTTCAATCTAATAGGAAGGTGCTGACACCGTAAAGGCCCAATCTTCTTCGGATTTCAACCGTGACTTGCGGTCACTGAGTATCTTAAAGGTCTAATAAAACAATAATGCAGAAGGCCAGCAACTTAAGATCATGCAAACCTTTTAATACCATTTACAAAACCTTTTATTGAACTATTATTGGTAAACAATGTTTTCGTAAATAAACTGAATAAATATTACATTTTCAATTCTCACCACTACAATCTTGCAGACCCACCTACCCTAAATTTCCACTATGGGCTCTATCTTACACCCGGTGCAATGTTTGGCCCAGTCCCAAATGGCGCACTTCATGTGGACTTTGGCCTTAAAGCAACACTATGTAGTTTCCATGTAAAAATGACTTACAGCTCCCCCATGTGGTTGAAAAGCGCAACAGTGCCTGGTATCAGATACTCTTCTGCAGGCAGGGGGAGGGGCAGGGCTGTGTTTCCTACCCTCCACCGCCACTTTCAGAGTGTGCTTGTAGCAGCTAGGAGGCTGCTCAGGTTGCAGCAACATTACAATTTGTCCAGTTAAAAGTTGTCCTATCACTGAAATAATTTTAGAGACATTATTTAAAGGTGAAAAAACTACATAGTGTTGCTTTAAATTGCGTGTGCTCGCTTAGTCTGCAAGTCCGTGTCCCATCTGTCATTTGTACGCTCCAAAGTGTGCTCATCAGCGCCCCCTTTGCACCCTTGATGCAGTCTTCGGCTAAGCCTGCACAAAGTGCACTTTACCAACCCAGAAGTCCTTGCGAAAGAGCAATCAGACCAATCAGGCGACAAAAGGGAGAAGTTCACACTGATGGGCAACCTCTCTTCCTATTTCCAGCGTGACGCTCGAGTCCCAAAATATGACTAAGGTGCGCCCTCTTGGACTCGCGATAAGTGTCCCTAAGGTCTGCACTACATGATGTCATCAAAGTGTGGACTCTGAGGAGGTCCACAAGTCCGTAGTGTGCCATTTGGGACAGGGCCTTTCTTGCTATAGTTCACCTGACGCAGTTATCGTTCTCACGTCCGGCGCCACTTTGTTTAAATCGCGAATGCACTTGCGCCCACTAGCATCTACCATGGTGCGAGCGCAACTGGCTTTGAAAGCAAATAAGTGATGAAACTTGTTTGGTTTATTGCACGTTATGCCCATTATTTCTTTGGCCAAAATTTTTTTTTAAATGTATGTTAAATATATTTAGTAGAAAGTAAAGCTTAAAGAGACACTCCACTTTTTTGAAAATGCTTATTTTCCAGCTCCCCTAAATTTAAACATTTGATTTTTATAGTTTTGGAATCCATTCAGCTGATCTCCGGGTCTGACGCTAGCACTTTTAGCATAGCTTAGCATAATCCATTGAATCTGATTAGACCATTAGCATCGTGCTAAAAACATTTGATGAGCAAAACGACCCCCCCCCCCCCAAAAAAAAAAAAAATTAAGTTATTTTGTGCATAAAACAAGTAAAAAAAAATCTTCTCTTGGGATATCCTCGGCTGTTAAGGATCCATTTGTTCTATCCTTAACAGCGCAGAGAAATTATGACGCATTTTGAGGCTTCATTCTAAGCATTCTTTGAATTGGGACAGCATCACTAGCGTCAAGTCGCGCTGCTGTGACGCAATCGGTCTTAAAATACGTCCTTAGAAGGTCGCAGCCTTTGAATTGGGACAAAGCCGTAGTCTTGTATGACTTAAATGGCAGGAGGTTTTGCAAAGATGGCCGCCTAGTCGCGCGACTTCCCTAAAGGGACTTTGCTTCAAATCCGAATTGTCGCATTAGCCTTGGCGACTCAAATACGTACCTTCTTTCCAAATGAATAGCACTGTTGCATGCAGTGAGGCAACAAAGGGATTTGGATCTTAAACCGCTTCAGGCTGTGAATATTAAAGAGGTTTACAGACACCTACGGGACGTAATCCGTGTGGTTAAACTAACTTCAACTGTTCTTGAACGTCTAATATTCTTCACTCACTGCGGAGACAGGGACTTCTGGGAATTTCTTTGAAGTCCTCCAAAAACAGACCTATTATTTTAACACCTTCCTAAAATACGTTCCATGACTTTTACTCTCTTAAACATAAAGCAGCCTCTTAAATTCAAGTGATCTGATGCCGTTGCAATATCTGGCTGTTTCATAGGTAAAGGAACAGGTAGATGAGGGGTCGCATTAAAATTCCAAGTGGATGCGTATCCGAGCAACAGGGTTGAACGGGACATGATGCTAATTGGTTTCTCTCTGTGAGAAACACTCATTCGGAGTGAGTGTTGTTGTTGTGTGGTAAGATCAACAGCAGGACAACCAGCGTACATCTGTGTGATTGATTCTCTGCGGCCGCCGTCACCCCATGTTTTTGGGTGTAGAAAAACAAAAACGCAAATTAGACCATGGTAGTTTCGTAATTATTTTTCCAAGACGGCAATGAATATCGCATGCCCAGCAGGCGTTTAAACACTTAAGAAAAACATCTAATAGCATCCAAACATAGCCCTAGACGTCTAAGCTTAAACAGGGTAAACTTTGGGCTGTAATTTAATAGAAAATAGAAATAAATAAATGAAACTCCTTGTAATCACTTTTGACTTTGCTTACATAATGGAATATGATACATCTCGCAAATAATTTTGGCACAACAACATCTAGCCAAAATAAACTTGAACAAGTGGGTTACTCATAGCCGGACTATATCAGGTCTATAGTTAAAGGATTAGTCCATTTTCTTAAAAATCCAGATAATTTACTCACCACCATGTCATCCAAAATGTTGATGTCTTTCTTTGTTCAGTCGAGAAAAAATTATGTTTTTTGAGGAAAACATTCCAGGATTTTTCTCATTTTAATGGACGTTAATGGACCCCAACACTTAACAGTTTTAATGCAGGTCAAAATTGCAGCTTCAAAGAACTCTAAACGATCTCAAACGAGGCATAAGGGTCTTATCTAGGGAAACGATTGTCATGTTTGGCAAGAAAAATAAATGCACTTTTAAACCACAACTACTCGTCTTCCTCTGGATAATTTGGGATAATTTAGAGTCCTTTGAAACTGCAATTTTAAACTGCATTAAAACTGTTAAGTGTTGGGGTCCATTAAAGTTCATTAAAATGAGAAAAATCCTGGAACGTTTTCTTCAAAAAACATAATTTCTTCTTGACTGAGCAAAGAAAGACATCAACAGTTTGGATGACATGGTGGTGAGTACATTTTCTGGATTTTTTTTAAGAAAATGGACTTATCCTTTAAAGGTGCAGTGTGAACATTTTAGCGTCATCTAGTGGTGAGGTTGTGAATTGCAACCAACGGCTTAGTCCACTGCTCACCCCTCGCTTTTGAAACACATATAGAAGCCACGGTAGCCGCCACCGGACAAAAATGTCATTATAGGAAACAAAATGGCGACTTCCATGTAAGGGGACCCTCAGTGTATGTAGATAAAAGCGTCTCGTTCTAAGGTAATAAACACATAACGGTTCATTATGTAAGGTCTTTATACACCACTGATAATATAGTTTTGTATATTATTTTGCATTTCTGTCAAGAGATTCTTCTAAAAATTACACACTGCACCTTTAAGATAAATGATTAAATGATGGCCATTGCTTGCTGTGTACTGTTCCTATATGTCAACAATTGTCTCATGTATTACTCAATAAGTAACATCAGACTAATTTGAGATTTAAACTATACAAGTAACTCCACTTGTCTCCCGAGACCTTCCCTTTTTCCCTCTTCCACTTTCCGCACTCATTCAGGTGCATCGCACTCCACCTGTTATCCGAAAAGCTCAGCCAAGCAGTAAACTCATGTTTTTCACAACAGATCCAAACGCACACCAGAGACGCCGGCTTCACCTCGCAGCACTCAGCCTCATTATTCTGCCTTTAAAATAGATTGAGTGTCGAAATATAAAAAGGCGTTTAGTACGTGACTCAACATAGGACCGTGTTAAATCGATAATGGCTCAGTGCAATGCAATTTTGTAAAGACATCTGCGTTCCTAACACTCAAATATTTATTGGATGACAGTACAACTGATTTTAATGCAAATGTATTAAAGTGACAGTTCAGATAGAAACAGGAGCACCATTAACTTTCATACAATAGTAGCAGAAAATAATGCTATGGAAGTCAATGGTGCTTCAAAACTGCTTGGTTACAAAACACCTTCTTTTGTTTTCAGCAGAACAAAGATGACAATATTTACATTTTTGGGTGAACTATCCCTTTAAAGGCAATCGTTGACATGTCAACTTAGTGTAATAGCTGTTTATGTGTGCTCCACAGTAAGATGTGGGTGATTGGACATTGTGTATTTTCATGCATTTCGATAGTTTGGATTGCGGCACTGAATGTTGTATTGATTGTCAATGTTTCACACTATGTTGAATTCAGCCGCGTGCCTTACAAATCATCTTGTTAATTTCCCCTCTGCTTCTTAATAAACCTCATAATTAATTTGTTTCGTGCTTTGGCACCCATCTCTAATTCGATAGCGAACAAGAGTTTGCTTCAACTGATATTATAATTGCGGATGCCAAATTGTTATACACCAGCCAAAAAGCTGTCTAAGCTGAAAGGAGATGTCAGCATTAATTTGCTTTCTTTTAAAAGTGCGGCATTAAGCTTTGGCAGGCGTATTTTTTATAACAGTGTTTTACTATTCTCAACTGGATTTGCTTTAACACACAGGCCTTTCATTTGACATTAATTGGTGACCCAAACAATAATAAGGCAGGATATCTGGAGCTACAAAAATGTACGGTATGTGGAAAACCATGTGAACAAATTGTATTATACCAAATACACAAAATCATGTTGTTTTAGCAATAAAATAGATGCCCTTTAACTTGAGAGAGAGAGAGAGAGAGAGAGAGAGAGAGAGAGAGAGAGTCAACGATGGAATAAACCCAATTTTTTTGAGTGTTCATGAATAAAAATCCAGTGACTTTGAACTACTAAAAATAGTTACTGAAAAATATAGACATGGGTGCCTATTAAAAATGGTCAGAATAATTTTTTCATGTTATTAAAGACCTGTATTTTGGCATTCTAATTACCAGTTTTATCATCTGGAGTACACACAAGACACAACACACACACCCCTAATAGACAGCCACACAGCATCACTGCACTTCCCCGCAATCATTGGTAACAAATCAAGGCATGTCACATTAGCCTGCTCCCATCTGCATGTAATACATATTTAATCTGATATTTAAGTGACAAACTGCAGACGCAAGAGAGCTCATTTATATCTTGAATAAATCCAGGGAACTGAATGAAATACTAATACACCGGCCCCGTGACCCGACCTTGTTGTGCATTTCTTAAATTAAAACGTAAATGAAATGTTATTGAAACCTCACCATCTTTCAACCTGCAGAAGTGACTGCTGCTCACTTCTGGGTTTTGGCCTTGGCTCATAAGCTTTTCAAAACATTGATAAGAGCCCTGAATTAAAACTAACTAGCTCCAGGATAAATTACACGACATTTACATTTAGACATTTGGCAGACGCCTTTATCCAAAGCGAGCAAAACGAGAGAGCAATTCATCTTAGGGAAGCAGTATTATCACAGTACAAAGTTACTCTTGTGGTTTCAAAATGATTTCAAACAAAACGTTATTTGGAAAGTCAGCTATACAGTTAAATTGTATAAATAATTAAAAACAAATTTTAAATGATTAAAAACAATTGACATACACCAATTTATATTGACAACAACATTTTAAATGCATTGCTAAATACATTTCATACATATACTGTACTACACGCAAAAAAATTCAACCCTGGGTCAAAAAGGGACAAACCCAACATTGGGTTGTTTAAACCCCAAAATGCTGGGTTGTTTTTTACCCATTGTTTAGTCAAATATAAACATTTTCTGAGTTAATTTAACTCAACGGCTGGGTTTGTCCCAGGGAGATGCCTTTTTATGGGGGCTTTAGCCACCCTGTCTGTCCTATTAAAAATATTTTTTCATAAGTTTTTTTCGAAGATAATTTATTCGACAATAATAATGAAAATAACGCAAAATGCAGTACATTTCGATGAAAAAAAAACACGATTTCATGAGCCGTTTAATTTGGTTGGCTGTTCTGCGCATGCGTGATAGCCGCCAGTGAAGTACCGTAGAGTGGTCAGTAGAGTAGAGCGCGTGCTGCGCGTCACCCGGAGGCAGCTGCAAACTAAAAATCTTTTTGTTTCATAAAATATCCAGCGTAGAAGCTCATAGAAGGTATTTTCACTGATGTTTTCATTTGTTTGCTAGTCTGTATGAATACATTAATGTCTGTAAAATATAAGAAAACGTGCCGTCTTAAATGAGCTTATATTAGTGATATTAGATGCTTTGCAAACTGAATCAAATGCGTTTCATTTTACCGCCATAAATGACACATACATTACAAGGTATATATGTTTGCCCTTTTCTACAATAATACCGCCTGTTAATAATATGATGCTAACAATAAAGTTTTCCTGAGTTTAACCCCACGAGATTTCCGTAAACACCGCCAAAAAAGACACACGCACGCGCACATACACACCTGTAACCCAGTGCACTCAGATATTTTGTGTATGAAACACTCAAATCAGATAGACTATAAGCAACATTCAGTGATGTTTGCTTTTTATAAATGGATATATAACGTTATTAAATGCTGAAAAGTACAGGTAGACGACAGGTTGAGAAAGAGAGAGACTGAAGGGGTGAGAGACAGCTAAGAGATGATGAATAAAATAAATTTAGCAGTTTCATAGTCATGATACAGGACAGGTTATGAGATCCTAAAATAAACATAATTACATTATTAACTTAACATACTGAAACATGATTTTTATATAATGTATGAGAAGACAGTCTGTTTTCATAAACTGTTAGTATTCCTACAGTTAACGTTGACTAAACATATAGTATACACACAGATTTTGATGCAATATTAAATAATAGTAATAAATAACTTTTATACCTTTATATAGCGGTTTAAGAGTTTTGGTCATCATTACTACAACACCGATGTAATTGTTTTATTTTTTGACTTAAAGTCGCAATGAAATTGAAATGAAAAACTATATATATTTTTTTAATATTGTGGTATTATTAACAAATGACTTATCTGTGAGCTTCATTATTTTTTAAAAATTCGTGTGTGCTCATAATCTTTAATCAAAAATGCAAATCTCCTCCCCTCCTCAAAACGATCTCTCTTCACTTCCGGTCAAAAGTATGGCAGGTGGGCGGGGTCCGGGAGAAGATCGCAGCGATTAGCAATTAGCAACACGACCCAACTTCAAACGATCCAATCAGATCTCGATGGACAAATTCAAATCCAGCCCTGCCTTATTTCATCTCAAAAGCCGTTTCATTCGGATATACGTCACCACGGGGAAAATAAGGCAATCGCTACTTCCGTTTCATGGCGACTTTAAGATAAATAAAAACAATGGCTTGGAACTGTATTGAAGTGTAGTATATGTAGTTGAATTTAATACATTAATACTAATTAATATAATAATACTGGTCTTAATTCACAAAAAAGGCATCACAATGCTCTTGTCACATCGTCATTGAGGGCTAAGCCCCCCCTAAGAATAAAATCCTAGAACCGCCCCTGGTTTGTCCCTTTTGACCTTAAAAATATACCAAAATAGTGTAGTTTGTAGTCTGGATGGCTTCATGCATAAGAGCACCTTTTACCCAACAGGGCTTGAAACAGTTTGTCTTTTTCTCACCCACAAAAGGTTTTTTCTCCCATGCTTGGAATGGCACGATTTCCAGGTGCAACGCTTTCCAAGCCATTGTCACCGAGCGCCTGCGTGTGTTGGTTAATTATGGAAATTAGCTCTGTCTGGCCAACTCGGCCGGCGAGACCCGGGCACCTCTTGAAATTGGAAATGACGTGAAGTTGCTCGTCTGCCGCAGATGTAGATACGGCTTCTGATACAGAAAAAACTCAAAAGCGAAGAGAGATACTTGTTGGGCTGATTTTTATAAAAAGATGCATACGATTGTAAAAAGGTCAAAGCTGTTAGACCAAGTAATGGAGGCCCTTAAAGACGAGAAATGTAACTTTAATCCTTTAAAATTACTTTCTTAAAGGTCACCTACTGTATTAATGTCTATTTTTACAAGATGTAATATAAGTCTCAGATGTGGCCAAAAATTTGTCTGTGAAGTTTCAGCTCAAAATACCCCACAGATTATTTATTATAGCATGTCCATAATGCCCCATGTGGGTGGGAGCAAAAACACACTGTTTTTGTGTTTGTACCTTTAAATGCAAATGAGCTACAGCTCCTCACTTCCTTACCAAAAGAGACAGCGAGTGCTTTCAGTTAAAATAGTTATGAATATAGTCTGAGACAATACCATTTAGGGCTGGGTATCGATTCAGATGTTCCAGATCGATTCAATTTCGATTCGCAAGCTATCAAATCGATTCGATTCCGATTCTCGATTCAATTTTCGATTCCGGTTCTCGGGATGCTTCCATACCTCTTACTTTTTAAGTTTAGGTGGCATCAAAGTCGGTGAAGCACCTAAAACCGCCATTTTAAGCACTGAATGAAAGAATGACAGGCTCCTTGGTAACATCGCGCAAGGCAAAAAAGAGGGTGACATCTAGTGAAGAAGACTAGTAATTTGATAAATGTTAATCTTATGTTCATTTTGTGCAGGAAAAATCTATTTTTTCCCAGCCCTAATAGCATTTCACTATTTAGATATGGTGGACCGCGCTAAGGGTGGAACTACGGTAATGCAGAAATGTCCGTCAGTAGTCGTGGGCGGGGCTTTATCAGTGTGACGTCACATTAACAAGAGAATGAAAGCAGCATGTATAATAAGACTGCTTTGGTTTAATAGGGATTTAAAAAGAAGTGGGTGGATTTTTATTTTCATTGTAGGGTTGTCGGCTAATTCGTATTCCACATTCGTACGTTTTTGTACGATTTGCCTTGACCCCTGTGACATTGGGGTTAGGTGCGTTGGGTTTCGCTATTGTTTTATTCATGAGAATCATACGTTTTTCACGAGTAACTTTGTATGAATTCGTACAAATAAGCCAACTTGTAAAATATGTACGAATTCTCGTGAGATAAGGCTGATTTTGCATAATAGCTAAAAATGTTGTGCATAAGTGGACACTATGCTATTTTGTCATCAAAATAAAATAACCTAAAATATCATTAAAGTTTTATAAGAAAATTGTATTACCATTGTACATTTTAAACAAACATATTTACCATGGTAAATTTGCAAGAAAGCATAGTATTTCCATAGTACATGTTAAAAAACTTCGTATTGCAGTACCATAATACATGTTCCTGTTGCTAAACTAGAGCAATGCATTAGCAAAAGGTTGTAGATTTGCTTAGAGGGGCAACCTTGTGATCTCTGATGAAGCCAATACGGAAGTGATTTAAACTTCAATTCACTGACTGGCCACTAGAGGCTGGCTCCCATAGGGAATCAATTAGTTCTGCATAATTAAGGCCATGGCCATTTGAGTGACAGGTGAACTGCCACTTCTGTCACTAGAATCGAGCCAGGCAGGCGTGGCTTCAGAAACCAACCACTTAAGCTTCTTTCCCGCCTTTTTACCCATTTTCGTTTATTCGTGGGTGATGCGCATTGATGCGCGGCCAAGATGGCAATGGCAGGCACCGCCTACTTAAAGCTTCAAAAATGCTCTTCACAAACCTATGGGTGACTTCACGGACACTACGTCCATATTTTAAGTCTATGGCTTGCTCCCATGAAACAAACAATGCTAGTATCCTTAATCATAAAAAAACATGCCTATGCTTTAGCACCACATCTTAAAAAGCACTACCTCTACATCTGCTTTTTTAGTATTACAACTTTTGCTGAGTCTGGGCTCAGGGGGGAGGAAGGGAGGGATGAGAGAGAGAGAGAGAGACAGAGAGAGAGAGAGAGAGAGAGAGAGAGAGAGATTAATTTATTCTTTTGACTCTTATCCATCCTCAGCACTTTGCAGGATAGTGATGTTAATTAAAGAGCTTTATGTGAAGTGCAATAGAGGGCTGAGCTACACTGAGTTTTTTTATTTGAGCTTTCCTTTCTTCACACTGTATTGCTCTTCAGTATTCCCCCTTTAGAGCGTAACCTCTAAACAGCAATGTGAATATGAAGATAGACGCAGGTCACATTAGGAGTTTCTCAGGGGGGCGTTTCAAGCGTTTTACTGCAGGATTGGGTACTAAGCGAGTGTTTATTTGGTTTTTATTGTTGCTCTGAGATAGCTGGGTGATAATGACTCACAGGATGTTGGGTATTCGACTCAGAGAAAGGAAATTCAAATTCGTCCATCATTACATCAGTGCCTTTTCAACAGGGTGTGTGTGTGTGGGTCTGTCGTCAACTTGGCAAGAGGAAACATTGTTCCTCACATAGTGCTAACAAGTGCCAGGTGTGTGTGTTTGGCAAGGTTGTCACGGTGACGACAACATCATCAAGGAACCTACACACATCATGTGGATGGTACACACAAAGTTGAAACTTTAGCAAATTAAGATAACACTGGATTCTGATAATAGTTAACATAACGTTGATATAACGTTTCAAAAATGGGTTATTATAATTTACATAACGTTGACATTACGTTGTAATCTTTTTATAGATTATTATAGATTATCTAATGTAAGAAGTTATTGATAATATTAACATCATAAATATTTAGTAATGTGATTTTCGCTAATATAAAAAGACGAGGGCTGAGTGTGCCTAAACGTTGATATCTTAAACCCGTTAAAGGCGGGTTGCATGATTTTTGAAAAATACTTTGGAAAAGGGAGTCGGGCCAAGTACCAAAACACACTTGTAGCCAATCAGCAGTAAGGGGCGTGTCTACTAACCGACATCGTTGCCTGGGTTGTGTATGTGTGGGGGGGTCTATCAAAAGAAGGTCAAGATTCTATTGGGGTAGGGGCGTGTTTGTTTAGGTGATTTCAAATGTCAAATTGGCTTTCAGAGATCATGCACCCTGCCTTTAACTGGCACTGTCCCATCAGCAGGACACCTGAGTTTACTTCAATATTTTGTTTGAAAGATCTTAGAATGTGGTTTTCATATTTCAAAACCTTTTAGCAGTAATGATAACGCAGTGACTGTAATTTATTAATTTGTGACAAGAGTATGTAGCAAACCTCACAGCAAACCTTTTCTTTATAATATTTTATGTTTAAAATACTACTAGATTGCATTGTTTTTATTTATTACAATAAATAGTGACAGTGTGACATAAAAATTTTTTTTCACTGTATTGAATGAATTTGCATTTATCGCATTACACTGTCAATTAAGGAGCGTCATCTGATATGGTCTCATTTATACATGTGCTGCAGCTCCCCCTTGTGTTTTTTAAAGAGAAGTGCAATCATTGCGGTGATCTGAAATGATCGCGGTGAGGTCAAACTTTTTTCGATGAGATGATTATTTAATCATTGTGACAGCCCTAAAATTATCCCCATTTTTTCCAGACCTGCATCACTTCCTTTGACCATTTTGATAAAGGGGTGGAGTTAGGGGTGGGGTTTCATTATTGTTTTTATGATAATAGTACGTTTTTGTTCAATTCACTTCGCACAAATTCATATAAATTTGCCAACTTGAAAAATACGTACAAGTTCCCGTAAGTTCCCACTGGACGTATAGAGCACTGGATTGCTTATTAGTGCCATCTTTGAAAAATTATACTAAATTTAAAACAATATTTACAACACTACGCAATTTTGCATCTAGATCAGATTTATATCTATAATATCTAACACAATATATAGCCCAGAGGCTATTTTAAGTGTCCATAATCCCTCAGGCCAACTACTGTGACAGTCAAAAGAGAAACCTGCTGAGCAAGGTTAAACTGCTAACGTGTTTATGGGTAGCTAAACGAATAACACATTTAGTTTAATGAAATGGGAATTCTAAGGTAATTTAATCCCCGCAACAGTAAAGCAAGAATGCAAACTATATGTACGCGAACTCATGTGACCCTTAAATTTTACATTACATAACATTTAAACCCACTTTAATGAAATTATGCCTGACCTTAGTTCCGAAGTTTCCTCTTACCCTCCAGCCTCAAGCATTTATCTGTAACCTGGCAACCACCCAGAATGTTCTCCTGCATCCCCTGCTGTGTGGTCTTGTCTCATCACCGTGGATACACGGACACCCAGTGTCAGCTGCCCATTGTGATGCTTAATGCATTGCTGGGGCGTTTCATTAACCTAATTATTGAATGAATGCAAATGACAGACAATTATGTCATCGGATTGATTTATTCATTCGATCGCAAGCAGGGACGCAACTTTATTAAAGGAAATGAAAGAAGGGCGTCCAATGACAGGAATTTCCTACATAAAAGGCCTTGTGTTATAAATGAAATGGTCATGATGGGGCTTTCTGTTGACTATTGGTTGTTTGAGCTT
Source organism: Misgurnus mizolepis (assembly GCA_025389145.1). NCBI lineage: Eukaryota > Metazoa > Chordata > Actinopteri > Cypriniformes > Cobitidae > Misgurnus > Misgurnus mizolepis. The sequence continues at coordinate 12,351,555 of JAIFKI010000021.1, read as the reverse complement.
TCTTAGCTGTTTTAGTGACAGCTTGCAGTAAGGTTATATTTGTTAAAGGGACACTCAACTTTTTTTGAAAATAGGCTCATTTTCCAGCTTCCCTAGAGTCAAACATTTGATTTTTACTGTTGCAATGATTTTTGAAAATAGTCCCCTGCTATTGAAAGTAACCAATGGGACTATTTTCGGGCGCTGCGTAATATATCTTTGTGCCTGCTGCAGCCATGGTACGGCAGCAAAGTCCTTGATTATTACGCCAGAATAAGAGTATAGTTCCTAGCCATATCGGCCTAGAAAATCACTTTTAAAACTTTTAATTTTCCGTCTGTCTTAGACTTAGTACACGATGTAACTACAGAAGAGTCAAGTTTTTAAAATATCGAAACTCTTTGGTTATTTTTGAGCGCAATGCTAATGGTCTAATCAGATTCAATGGATTATGCTAAGCTATGCTAAAAGTGCTTGCGCCAGACCCGGAGATCGGCTGAATGGATTCCAATACGGTAAAAATAAAATGTTTTACTCTAGGGGAGTGTCCCTTTAACATTCGTTAACGCATTAGCTAACATGAAAAAACAAAGACATTACAGCTTTTATTAATATTTGCAAATGTTAACAGGTTTAACTTTCAAAGTCACAATGAAAACTTTAAAATGTTACATTACAATTTTTTTACAACTTACTTATCTGTTAGCTTCATATTTTTTTATTCATGTGCCCTCATAATCTTTAATCAAAAACACTTATCTCTACGAAACAATCTTCTTAACTTGCCGTCATGAGGTATGGCACAAGGGCGGTGCCTGCGAATAGATCACATAAGCGAATAGCAACATGAACCAACTTCCAATGATCCAATAAATTTTTGATGGACGGATTCAAGTCCCGTCCTACCTTTTATCTCACTTCAGAAGCCATTCCCTCGGATATACGTCATGTCGGGAAAAACAAGACAATTGCTACTTCCATTTCATTGCGACTTTAAATTTGTTAACATTAAAGCAACACTATGTAGTTTTTTACCTTTAAATAATGTCTCTAAAATAATTTCAGTGATAGAACAACTTTTAACTGGACAACTTGTGCTGTTGCTGCAACCTGAGCAACCTCCTAGCTGCTACAAGCACACTCTGAAAGTGGCGGTGGAGGGTAGGAAACACAGCCCCGCCCCTCCCCCTGCATGCAGAAGAGTGTCTGATACCAGGCACTGTTGCGCTTTTCAACCACATGGGGGAGCTGTAAGTCATTTTTACATGGAAACTACATAGTGTTGCTTTAAAGGATTAGTCAATTTTCTTAAAAAAAATCCAGATAATTTACTCACCACCATGTCATCCAAAATGTTGATGTCTTTCTTTACGTTGAGAAGAAATGATGTTTTTTGAGGAAAACATTTCAGGATTTTTCTAATTTTAATGGACTTTAATGGACCCCAACACTTAACAGTTTTAATGCAGTATAAAATTGCAGTTTCAAAGGACTCTAAACGATCCCAAAGAGGCATAAGGGTCTTATCTAGCGAAACAATTGTCATTTTTGACAAGAAAAATATAAAATATGCACTTTTAAACCACAACTTCTCGTCTTCATCCGGTCCTGTGACGTGTCAGCACGACCTCGCGTATCCTAATCCTTTAACGAAGATAAAAAAAAACAGTTTATTGTTAAGTTCATGCTAACAAATGTAGTTCACAAAAGTCACATTCATGCCAAAACTATAACACAACGATAAAAATTTAAAAAAAATGTGACATAGTAAATAGAAAATAGTGGGCATGGCTTGTGTTTTTTACTGTGCTTTGATTGGCTTGTGCTTTGATTATTTTCAAGAAAAAATTCTTAGTGTTTTCATCTTGTTTTCAGTAAAAATTTCCAAAAAAAAGTGGAGTGTCTCTTTTTCTAATTTTAATGGACTTTATTGGACCCCAACACTTAACATTTTAAATGCAGTTTAAAATCGCAGTTTCAAAGGACTCTAAATGATCCCAAACGAGGCATAAGGGTCTTATCTAGCGAAACAATTGTCATTTTTGGCAAGAAAAATATAAAATATGCACTTTTAAACCACAACTTCTCGTCTTCATCCGGTCCTGTGATGTGTCAGCACGACCTCGCGTATCCTAATCCTTTAACGAAGATAAAAAAAACTGTTTATTGTTAAGTTCATGCTAATAAATGTAGTTCACAAAAGTCACATTCATGCCAAAACTGTAACATAACGATAAAAGTTTAAAAAAAATTTGACATATAGTAAATAGAAAATAGTGGGCATGGCTTGTGTTTTTTACTGTGCTTTGATTGGCTTGTGCTTTGATTATTTTCAAGAAAAAAATTCTTTGTGTTTTTGTCTTGTTTTCAGTAAAAATGTTCAAAAAAAGTGGAGTGTCCCTTTTTCTAATTTTAATGGACTTTAATGGACCCCAACACTTAACAGTTTTAATGCAGTTTAAAATTGCAGTTTCAAAGGACTCTAAACGATCCCAAAGAGGCATAAGGGTCTTATCTAGCGAAACAATTGTCATTTTTGGCAAGAAAAATATAAAATATGCACTTTTAAACCACAACTTCTCGTCTTCATCCGGTCGTGTGACGTGTCAGCACGACCTCACGTATCCTAATCCTTTAACGAAGATTAAAAAAAAACTGTTTATTGTTAAGTTCATGCTAACAAATGTAGTTCACAAAAGTCACATTCATGCCAAAACTATAACATAACGATAAAAGTTTTTAAAAAATGTGACATAGTAAATAGAAAATAGTGGGCATGGCTTGTGTTTTTTACTGTGCTTTGATTGGCTTGTGCTTTGATTATTTTCAAGAAAAAATTCTTAGTGTTTTTGTCTTGTTTTCAGTAAAAATTTTCAAAAAAAGTGGAGTGTCCCTTTTTCTAATTTTAATGGACTTTAATGGACCCCAACACTTAACATTTTAAATGCAGTTTAAAATCGCAGTTTCAAAGGACTCTAAACGATCCCAAACGAGACATAAAGGTCTTATCTAGCGAAACAATTGTCATTTTTGGCAAGGAAAAAATAAAATATGCACTTTTAAACCACAACTTCTCGTCTTCATCCGGTCCTGTGACGTGTCAGCACGACCTCACGTATCCTAATCCTTTAACGAAGATTAAAAAAAAACTGTTTATTGTTAAGTTCATGCTAACAAATGTAGTTCGCAAAAGTCACATTCATGCCAAAACTATAACATAACTCTAAAAGTTTTTAAAAAATTAGACTAAGAGTGAGTGTCCACACACTACAAAAATATAATAACACAGAAAAACTGTAGTGACTTGACTTTGTTGGGATCCCTTTTTGCGATTTTAGAGCTGATGAATGATAAGACACTGACAATCAATTCAAATCAAAATCTATTTTAAGCTAAAGTGTTTATGCAGGGTTTTGATTAAACCTCACAATTTCGTCATTTGGCGTGTATGCTAATATCGTTACTTTTTTAAATATACATTTATCAGTCTTGGTATGAGCGAACCTCAAACTAAGAAACCATAAGGAACACTGTGTTCGTGTTTGAAGTTTAAGTTCGGTCATGGGCGCAGGTCTATCAGAGATGAAGCAGAGTTTAATATAACATAAGTGTAGAAATGCTTTGGAAGTTCACCCACGGCCGCAGAAGATTTTTCTCCACACTGAATCCACATGCTGTCTGATTCTTTGAAGCCGTTAACATAAAAAGACTTCAGTATGATGATGAAAGCAGATCAGGCAAAACTTAAAAAAACTTTAGACTGAGCTTTAAACTTCAATAGATGACACCTATTCACTCTTCAGTTCATTTATTCATTAAAGCGCTGCGCTATATCATACTTTCTATTAGAACCTTGCCTTAGATTGCCTCTGACAAGTTATATCGAAATCCTAAAATATAAAGAAACTTTTTCATTTTACATAAAATGCCAAATAAAAAATACATAAAATTTTGGTAACCATTCAAATTTTTACTAAGCATTTAGCAGACACTTCCATCGCAAACAATGAAAGGATTGTGACATTATATATGAAAACTCATCACCGCAATGTTTTTTAGTAAGCGATTTTACAAACTGTAACCAATCTGCCCAAAATATATGTAATTATATGCATTTAAGGTACATTTTATCAGTATGTTTGGGAATTTCATGAACTTGAAAAAAGGTTGTGTAACTTTTAAAGAAACAGGTTTTTGTAAATATCTGCATTTTGATCTAATCATAGATGGTAAAACAAAGCATACAAGCAGGGATTTGACCTGTCTTTCTGTCTTAATTGATTTTAGTAATTGTCGTCTTTATGGACGTAATAAAATTGATTGACTTTATAGAGCACATTTGACTTTCCGCTAGCTTATAATTAATTTAGCAATTTAAATATAGCGTAAATTGATTTTTCACAGTCAGCTCAACTGAAACGCTTAGGGGTGCAGAAAGCAGCGTGCAAACCAAGCAAGCAGAGGTCATGTTGAATTAATATAAACACTGCAACACACACACAAACAAACACACACAGTTGTGCAAATTTCTCTCTCAATGCATTAAAACTTTAAGGCACAGTTCACACAAAAATAAAATTTTTACACAGTCATAATTCTGTGTAATATATCTGAACGCACCAAAAACACGTAAACAAAGATCAACTTAGCAAGAAGACACAGCTGCTTTATTGAATCCATGGGAACAACATTGGACAGCATGTATAATTCAATTTCTTTCTAAACAATGAATTATGAAAACAATGCATGGATTATGTCTTACTTTTCAAACAGCCAGTGTCAAACATATCGAAGATCTAACACAAATACAGATTTTCCATCTAAAAGATACAGAATATGTAGACACATAAATACACACATTCACTTTTTCCCTACATGTTGATGCTGTAAAAAAACAGCACGGATATCCAGGACTGAATCTGTAAAGAAACCGATTATTATTCAAAACAAACATATAAAGTCTAAAAACCAGGAGAGGTACAAAAAATATAAACATAGGACACGGGTATTCTTCATAATCATAAATAAAAGATCTTGCAGATGAACACAACTGCTTCTCTTTAGATCAAACATAAACACTTACAATTGAAAAACGGATCGATAACTAAACCAACACTTCAATTCAACACCTAAAGTACACGGTGCAATATATGCTCATACAAATGCAAACTTTGTAAAGTGGTGGCCAACTGTCTAAACAAACCATACCCAATCTCTTTCTTTTTACAAAGACAAACACAAAATCTGGCATTCACAGAAGGCAAAATTTAAGTTGGATGATATATAAATCAGATATGTGGAAGGATAATGTTTATAGTTTGGCAATAAAATGCAAACACAGGTGAATGTGACACGTAACAGACCTCCAATACGTTTCTTTTCTGAAAAATTCATTCTTGAAAAACGTTAAAGTGATAAAGTAAAAAATTCATTTGTGCCATCCGGTATAAAAAATATAGATATCGCAAATAACCAGACTGATAAAAACATTTCCAAATTTCCAAAAATAGCTACACTTAAAACACTGTCTGTGTGTTTTGGCTTGATTGGCTTACCACAAGTCATTATATGGACATGAGTTGATACGGGAAGACCCGATGGGCTTCACACTGAGGTAAACTTACAGCTTACTGTAACTTAAAGAAATCAAAGTCCGCCGAAGTGATGTTTATTACAGAAACCTGTCAAATTTCCAATATCGATTGTGGAAATGTGGGTGGAGCCTCATTCGCAGAGAGGTGGGGCTAGATGGCAAAGTCGTCCTGAGGGGCGGGGCTAAAGGCGGAGCTTCTAAGCATGTCGAGGCAATTAACAAGTATAAGAGTGCCAGTAAGGTGTTTCCATCGTTTGGTTATCGGGTTCTTCATTCGATCCAATCCCATGTGTAGTTCGTGGATGACATCACGGTAGCTGTCGCCGATTTGAGCGGCCCACGTCAGCAGGAAATCATAGGCTGGTTTCCACATGGCCTGAGACGACAAGATAAACAGCAGTCAGAATATGAGCAGTTATCAGATGATCATATCCAAACCAATTCGTGAATTGTACAAAAAAGATAAAGGCCCACTCATATCCCCAATGCCATGGGGTGAAGGTAAACCGCACTAAAAATTAAGAATGAGATCATACGAATTCACCACCTTCTAAAAAACATTCAAATTCCCGCAAGATTGTGTTGTCATATCCAAAGGTCCTGGGTTTGATCCCAGGGATTAGACTAATAAAATGTATAGCTTAAATGCATTGTAAGTAAGTATGTATTAAAGTATTTAAGTATTAAATGCACTCTCATTTGTAAGTCACTTTAAAAGCATCTACTAAAAAATAAAATTTAATGTTAACAAATTAAATTGTAGCCTTTAAGTAATTCTTAAGCACACTTAAAGTCCCCGTGAACGAGAAGTCGCATTCCACTTTACTTTCATGTTGTGACATATAGTAAATAGAAAATAGCGGGCATGGGTTGTGTTTTTTACTGTGCTCTGATTGGACATAGAAAAGTACACTGCAAAAAATGATTTTCAAGAAAAAAAATTCTTAATATTTTTGTCTTGTTTTCAGTAAAAATATTTAAAAATTCTTAAGATGCTTTTTCCTGATGAGCAAAATGACTCAAGAAAATAATTCAAGTTTTTAGACCAAAAATTTCAAGTGATTTTGTGCATAAAACAAGCAAACAAAATCTGCCAATGGGGTAAGCTAATTTTTCTTGAAATTTTCTTGAATTTGGTGTTTAAGAAAGATTTTTTTGCTTACCCCATTGGCAGATTTTTTTGCTTGTTTTATGCACAAAATCACTTAAATTTGATATTTTTGGTCTAAAAACTAGACTTATTTTCTTGGGTCGTTATACTCATCAAGAAAAAGCATCTTGATTTAAGAATTTTCAGATATTTTTACTGAAAACAAGACAAAAATACTAAGATTTTTTTTCTTGAAACAAAAAATGACTTTCTTACTTAGTATTTTTGTCTTGTTTTCAGTACAAATATAAAAAAATTCTTAAATCAAGATGTATTTTCTTGATGAGCAAATGACCTAAAAAAAAAAAATCTAGTTTTTAGACAAAATGTATCAAATTTAAGTGAATTTGTGGATAACACAAGCAAAATAATCTGCCTGGGGTAAGCAAATTTTTCTTTGAATTAAGTATTTAAGAAAAATGTTCAAGATTTTTTTGCTTACTCCATTGGCAGATTTTTTTGCTTGTTTTATCCACAAATTCACTTCAATTTGATATATTTTTTGGCTTAAAACAAGACTTAATTTGTAAGGTTATTTTGCTCATCACACTGCAAAAAAAATTTTTCAAGAAAAAAAAATTCTTAGTATTTTTGTTTTCTTTTCAGTAAAAATATCTTAAAATTCCTGAATGAAGATGCTTTTCTTGATGAGCAAAACGACCCAAGAAAATAAGTCTAGTTTTTAGACCAAAAATATCAAATTTAAGTGATTTTGTGCATAAAACAAGCAAAAAAATCTGTCAGTGGGGTAAGCAAAAAAAAAAAAAAATTTTTTTAAAGAGTAACTAAACCCTAAACCAACTTTTTTTAGTTACTGATCGGTAAGAATGATGCTTTACTAGTGATGTTCATTGATTTTAGTAGCTTTTATGACATTTGGATATAAAGTGTTTCAATACTACAATATGTGGTGTAAAAACGTCTGAGTGCTGCCCTCTTCAGGTTGAATGGTGGCTACTGCAGTTGAATTTTCCTATTGGATGTTGGGTCCAAAAAATGACTCGTGACGTAAGCAGGTTCAAGCTCACCACGCCCTTGTTACGATCTCACCACACACTTGGTACAAGCTTAGTTCGTCCCCTCTATCTCCGTTGGGATCTTCCCACTTTTCTTGCATTTTTCAAATATTGCCAGTGGGCGGAGTCAGGCTCTGACCAGGGGTTTAGTTACGCTTTAAACACTAAATTCAAGAAAAATTAGCTTACCCCATTGGCAGATTTTTTTTGCTTGTTTTATGCACAAAATACTAAGAATGTCATTTTTTGCAGTGTAAGCATTTCATTTTGTTAATGGAACTGGCATCCGACTGTCAGTTGGAGGGGCGGAGTTAACGGATGCTCCCGCCCAAGCTGTCTTGCTGACATCATCAGAGAATGCTCACCATAAGAGAGCAGAAGTTTATAAGGGGAACACGAATAAAAAAAAAGACTTACATGTATAAATTGTTTGTATTAAACACTGCAATATTGCATTAAAAAATAAGTTCATCAGTTTTGATTTCATTGGGACTTTAAGCCTCACTTCATAGCACATCCATCACACAGCAATAAAACGACTGGAATCATTTTGTTAAATGCAGTTTTAATTACAGTATCATCACAATAAAATAAAATACCGGTCATTAATATCCCTAGTACGCATCCATGCAGTTTCATAATGGCCTTGGAAGGGATGTTCTGTAAATGTGTTTTGTCTCACCTCGCTGTCTACCACACCGGTTTTGTCTCTATGTGGAGCCTCGTAAGCCTCCATTTGTTGCTTGGATACGTGGGCGAGTTTTTCGGCGAGCTCTCTCCAGCGAGGAGCAACCTCTACTGCTGTCGTCAGCAACACAAAGTCCATAATGAGACGGGCCACCAAACCCTGACAGTCCATTTTCAACAGAGCCTGAGAGAGAGAGAGAGAGAGAGAGAGAGAGAGAGAGAGAGAGAGAGAGAGAAACTAGATGTTTATTTTACATGTACACCGTTAAACAAGTATGGAAAACGATAAAAGAACGAACATGCATACTGATAAAACGTGCTCATTTAATGCACTGTAAAAAGCATCCACCAAATGCATAAATGTAACATAGTTACAAAGTACTTAAAATGTGAAAAGTGCATCCTTAATTCATTTAATATATCTATATAGACAAAAAATAAAGACAAAGATGGAAAAAAAAACGCACATATCTACTTTAGTGTATGTGTGTTTTTAATTTATATCAGTCATTTTAAAAATTATGCATGTTTTATGGCCAGCAACAACAGCTGTGATTCTGCCCTCTGGCCTGGGATAAAACGTTCAGTGTATCTCATAATGACAATGTAATGTAACCCATAAAGAACTTCATTAGCTTAATAAGACATTGTAGATTTATGAAGTGATGTCTGGGGGTCTTCAATGCATGCAAATAACCAGAATGTTGGGCTTTCATTGTACCATGTAACACTTAAGATGACATAAGGATGCATTGTAAATGGATTTCAGTAAAGTGAGAATTGATGTGGGTTATACTTGCACACAAAACATGCTGCGGTCATTAAAAACAGAGAGGCCGATTAAAAATGACCATGTGCATACAAACTTCAGGAAGAACAGACAAAGAACACTACAGTATATAAAGTAACCTTCCCATTTGTATGAGATAAAACCAAATTGGATATGTATGTTATCCTAGATATCCAGAGGTTAAAGTTGTACAGGTAATTGAGACTAAAATATTGAAATGTTGTTCTTTCTCCTCATAAGTCTACGGCCACCGAATGATGAAATCCTTCAAAGAACCCATCCGACTTTATTTCCCGCCCCACACACGCATACAGACATGTTGGGAAAGGGACCCCAGGGGTCCCAAAGAATGAAGTGGTAATCCCCTTCTCTTTCATGCTTGTTGTTGTAGAACGAAGGAAAGAGAGGGAAGAAAATAAAACCCCGAATCTCAGCGCGGTGATAAGATATATACTTATGTGAACTGCCGCACACATTACATCTCCCTGTTGGGTAAATAAACCCAATGACTTCCTTTCATTGCCTCATGGATACGTTCAGGGAGGTGGAAACTTCCAAAACGAGAGCATAACTTCAAGTCGTGGACAGAGCGACTCCGGAAACTCTGAGAGGACTTGAGATTTATTATTCAGGAGCAATGGGAATGCTTTTGTTTAAAGGATGCATAAATATTGTTTAGCGTCTGGCAGTAAAACGACTTAACAGCTTCACTGTACATCTAAAATGGGCATTCATTCATAAATGGCAGCTTATCAAAAGAAATGCTTAAAGAAGAATTTCCAACGCTATCTCACGGGAATTCGTACACATTTTACAAGTTGGCTAAGTCGTATTTATTCATACGACCACATTCGTAAGTTTTTGTACGATTTGCCTTGACCCCTGTGACGTTGGGGTTAGGGGTTGGGTTTCATTGTTGTTTTTTCATGAGAATTGTATGTTTTTGCACAATTAACTTTGAATTAATTAAAAAAAAATACGAATTATCGTGAGATCAGGCTGGAATTTCTCTGTTGAATTAAAATGACAGTTCACAACAGGGTTCACAATAGACGCGGTAGAGGCGGCAAATGCGAGTGATTAACATGTTAAGTCAATGCAAAGACGCGAATAGGCATCCTGTGGCGCTGTACGTTCCGCACGATTTGAGCGTTGCCGCGGGAAATGCGCAAGTTGAAAAATATTAACTTTTGGGGATTTCCGCACCGCGTTAACCAATCAGGACCTTGCTGTAGTTGTGACGTGTTTACAGGAAGCGAGTGGAGTCTTAGCGGAGTCGCAGAAGCCCCTCCCATGATGCAAATTTTTTCGCGTGAATGTCTCAAATGACTAGAATTTCACACACGTGACGCGAATGAAGCGAGTAAACCCAAAATGTTCAAGCTTCCAATATCGCGTTTTTGCCGCCTCTACCGCAGCTGGTGTGAATGCACCATAAGACATCTGTTATCTCCAAAACTTCTTTCCCTATTGCAGTATAGTAAAAACATCTAGCTGTATTCGCATTGCATTGCAGTTTTATGTTCAGTCTGCATAGATTTCCATGTAAATACAATATTTACTATTAGGACAACGGCATTCGCATATTTGTTATGATGATTTCTTTACCTACAGGGTGCAAATGGGCTTCGCATGGGCGCACTGATGCAATTTCCATCTATTCGGTTTTCCTCAGCATGTCTAACATTTATTTCTGCATGTTTTAATTTGATTGCCAGTTGATTCGTGGCTGATCATCCGGCCAAATGCCTTCACTGCGCTCCCGCAAGGGTCTGCCGATTCTTGACATTTGGGATGGCAAAATGTCACCATCATTAGGAGATCAAAAGAGTACAGCTGAACACGGGCGAGTTTCTTCCCTGCCAAACAGCTTTATTATTTATTTTCCTTGGAAGACTCATATCAGCACTGTCTGAGGAATTGAACAGGCTTGCAAAATAACCCACCAACTAACATTTAAACACGGCTGGTGAAGCAGGCGTTTTATTGGTCAGGGTTTAGATTAATCCAGGACTAGGCCTTGGTTATATTAGGACATTTAAGTTGTTTTTACAAAGAAACTTGCATGCGAAAATCCAAAGTTTGTTTTTACAGAATCCAACCAGGCAAGAAGATTTTTGAATCTGAACAATATAACCAAGAACTGTGTACACTATTCATTACTTTACCCTTGGCAAGACAGTCTGATAGTAATTCCCTCCATAAATCAGACTCTAACAAGCTTATACCTAAAAGTCCAAAAAACACAACTGGATTAAAAATGGATGGGTAATTTATTGTTTGTACGTGTCGAGTCAGGGTCGGATGTCTATTTCCAGAGTTGGTCCAGAGAACTGGCGAGGTCTGAAGTGAGTTGTATTTATGTGTGTACTTCCTGAAACTGCATCTTTGTGACCTCAGACCTGACATGAGGTCATGAAACATTATAAACAATAAAGAGTTAGAGATTTTACAGTCTACACTGTGTCTTATTGGCAAGAGTGGTCAGTCCCAAAACCAAAATATAAATGTTTAAATGCGTAACGGAAATAGACACACAAGTAAACGTCTGCTTAAAATAAAAATAAACAGACTACAATATGTCTGTTTGATTAAAACCTGACATCTTCGCCCCATTTGATTCTTCATAATATTTACCCAGATTCCAAACAAAGCCATTGTACTGAAAAGTCCCGTGTCTGGAATGCTGATTGGAATTTCTAAATAACTTCAAGAACTAAACAAAAAGGATTCTTGGATTTTTTAATATAGGAACAGGATCTCAGGCATGATCGGAATTCTTGTGCTTATCAATCAGGAAAGGCCCCACAAAAGGAATGTTCCGGAATTAGAACACGGAACATTCCAGAGGCCAGGGGGCCACCTGTTTAGAATATGACCGTATAATGGGACTACACTGCTGAATCAGGTATCATAGAAAGGACAACAGGGCAAACTAATTTATCTCGAAGAGCTTTCAAAAGAGTACAATGCAGATACCAAGCTCAAACATCCAGACTGTTAAAATCAGCTCATATATTGGCTGTACATTTCGAGTTACTATTTTAAATCTTGGATATTGTAGAGTTACTTTAACTTTGTAAACTTGCTTTACTTTGGTGCGTTACAGTATTGTAAAAACACTGTCAAGTAAAATTTTCATGACATTTTTACAGTACCAAAATGACATGAAGACATAGGTATAAAGTAGTGTCTGTACTTTATCATAATGTTTTTGCTTTGCAAACTTTTACTTCACTACATTTTGATGCATAATAATGTACTTTTTAGTTTACAGTTGATGATGATGAGCCGCGTTTCCCATTAAAATATTTGTCCGAAATCGATTCTGAACCGCAAGGCTCTGATTCTGTGTTTCATCCACAACTTGTGTGTGTACTACGGTTCTAAGTCCAAAGCAATCTAAAATCACTATGAGTCTGAGTTGTTTATAACGTGCATTTTATCATAAAAATACCTGAAACAATTTGAAGAACAGCAATATCCTCCTTCGTTAAAAAGCGCATGCCAAACTAACAGATTGCAATTTAAACCCAACCATAAAGCCATGTTGGCCAATCAGAAGCCATTGCAGAGTCTCGGCACGAACAACGTCACACGCCAAAAATCTGCGACTGGTGTCTCTGAAAATCTTCACCCTAGCAGTTTCAGTCACCTTACATTTTTTTTTATACTCAACACACGTCAAAAATGTCATGCGCGTTGGGTGCGTGAGACCCTATTTCGCGTGGAGGTATGCACGGCAATTTTTGTAACCGCGCAAACCTTCTCTGCATCCAAAAATGGCCGACCTCAAGGCGATTCTGTCCAGGCAGACAAACCCTTGACGTATCTCTTTGATAAAATGATTGTTGTTTTATTAATGTTCTCATATTTATATATCAAGGTCAGATGTTACAAGCAGCACCGGGGTGGTTCCAGCGAACAGCAACTTGTTTTTGGACTCGATTGCTCGCTTGCCCACTGTCGGTTCAAACTATAAACGCCTTGTCCGTTTGTGCGATCAACGGAGGCTCATGTTGCGGACCAAAGCGCGAGTGTAAACAAACCTTTATACTGCATTTGTGTGTGGACGAACAGTCAAACCACATAGAAAAAGCTACATTTTGAAAATACCCGTTTACGTGCGGACAGGGCCTACGGTTGCCAGGGTGACAGAATTTTCCCACCGGTTAATCAGCACGTCACAAACCTGGTGATCCCGGTATCACCGAGTGGGAGGGGCTTATAAATGCGCATTCAGATGTGCACATTTTGAATTACGCAACTGTTTAAATGCAGTGCTTGCGTATGCTGCGTTAAATCGCGTATGAATTAGCTTGCAATGCGAGTCAAGGTGCGCAGGTAATTCTCACAGAACCCACCAGTCCCAAGCAGAGCAACCGGCTACTTCTCCATAAAGCGCTGCATGAATGATGGGTTTATTATTTTTCTTGATGAAAAACACAACAACAAAACGATCTCACTTATATTAAACATCATATATGTATATTATAACAAAAACGAGTACGCGGCTTCTGGCATGGTCTGGTCAGTCAGCTCGCCTTGCACATTCTGGCAGAAATAAATTAAATCTGACACCTGCTGCTCTGTGATGTGACGCACGTTCAGCCCCGATGAATTCAGGCAGCAGACACATTCAGTTCTTAGTGTTTGCTCTCTCTAACGAAACTAAATGATTTAATTACATGAAAATATCAAAACGACGGTGAAAGACGGTGTCGCGGTGGGCAAGTGATCTAACCGGTGAGAGGCTGAAGCATCGGTTATCACTGTTTCACCGACTATTGCGGCAAGCCTAACAGGGCCTTGCTCACCCTCAAGTTGTTTGAAAATGGAAGTCGTGGTGCTCCTGTTTCCTGATTGATTTGCAAAACAAAGTAATTTATACACATTTCGAACAACTTGAGGGTAAGTTAATGACAGAATTTTAAATTTTGAGTGAACTGTCTATATTATACTCGGATAAAGTACAAATACTTAAAAAGAAATTTACTTGATTAAAGAATAAATATGACTAGATGATTTCTGTCTAATCCCTCAGGTTAGCCCCAGTTTCTTGTCACATAATTTTTATAAATTACTTTTCATAAAGTCTAGTTTTAAGAATGAGAACACCACCATTTTCCATCAAAATGTCAATAACGCAGAGTAGCCCTTAGCTAGCTTTCCATCATAACCTAAACCTCTTGATCTCCTGCTTCAGACCTGGAAGTAAAATGGAAAACGATTACAGGTTTCAAAAGAAACATTACAATCACCAACGAAACCCATTGAATCATGAATGTGACTAAAGCATTGAGATTTCCATTCACCCTCTTTACGATATTATCGGCCACTTTCTCTGGAGACAAGCTGACAGGAATGACGGACAGGTGGAATTGACCTGAGTTTAGAAGTGTGGCAGCAGATGTATCATTTTAAACAGTTTAGTGATGTGCCTTCCTAGTTCACATTTGTTTAGTACAGATAGACAGAAAGTAATAAAGTAGGAGAGAGATGAAAGACTTTCTTTCTTAGTTGTAAAACTGTATAAAATAAACGTGTCAAGGATTTTCTATTTCTCCTGAGACGAGCATAATAAGCAGACTTTTATTTTCTAGATAAGAGGCTTTTTACTCTGCGAAAGAATACATATCAGCCTTTTTTGCATTTGGGCTGACATATGAAAGTAAAAGCGGACCAAAATATGAAAATCCTGTTATCACTTATTGTACTCAACCTCATGTGTTTTAAACCCCGTGTTACTTTCTTTATTCTGCAGAACACAAAGGGAGTTATTTATAGCTGAATACACAGGCTTCTCTTTACTATACAATGAAATTGCAGCAACCACGAACGTCAAGGAAGATTTTTATTTAAAGCATTATTTTTGATTTATTTAAACATTATTTTGTTCCTCGCACAAACCTTTTCAAATGGCTGCAGAAGACAATGGTGTAAATCTTATTTTTGTAGTTTGATGGCCACTGGTTGCATCCACTACCATTTTGCTAAACTTTAAAAATGCATGAGGGTGAGCAAATAATGTCAAAGTTTTCATTTATGGGTGAACAATTTCTTTACTATACATTATCACTGGGTTGGTACCCTTTCAAAAAGTACACTATGGTGCCTAAACGGTGCATATTATGGCGCTTTTCCATTGCATAGTACCCCACGGTTTGGTTTGGGTCAGGTCAGCTCACCTCACTTGGCTTGGTTAGCTTTTCAATCGAGTTTAGTAAGACTTCGGAGTGGGAGGGTTTTTTGGCGTGTTGTTATATTTGCGCTGCCTACTGCTGTGACATCATACAAGTGAGAGCGTCGTTGTACATTCCCATACATTAATTTATTTCTCAGTCCGCCACAAAATTAAAATTGGCTACCACAAATAGATGTTTGCACATCGCGTTTATCAGTACCTCTGTCTCACATGACAGTTTCTGTACAAACACCCGTGGCGTCAGTCGACGTGCTCCGCTGAGCGTCGATTGAGTTGCATTTAAGCGAACTTGCGCATCGCGAATGTGCCACCACAAATTGCAAATCTGGAAAAAACTGGTATGTTGTTCCTGATTCACAACCTTTGGATGTTTTTCTCGTTAAAAGGGAGTTTGGGAACTTACAGCAAAGCACAGATGACAACTGGTTTACTTGAGACAGCGCAAGCTAGCATGAAGGTAAAGCTTATCTTTTACATTATAGCTATGACACTGGTAGTGACGATTCTCTCAGACCAATCAGTGATCTACAGTGTTTTCGCATCACGTTTTGGTATCAGCTCGGCTCGCCTGAAACCCCAACCGAGGTGGTACTAAAAAAAGTATCAGGTACTACGCACTGCACCCAGTGGAAAAGCCCCCAAACATAAGCCCTCCTGACCCAATGCAATGGGAAAGCGCCATTAGTACCTATGCATATTAGGACCTTTATAAAGGGTACCATCCCAGTGACCATTTTTGTAACCTTTTTCTGGGAGTGTACAATGTTTGCATAACTTTTTATACTTCATCATACTAAACACAAGCTTTATTATTAATTCCAGGTGAAGTTAAATATGTATATCTTTCAATATTATCATCCAGGTCCATCTGACCCCGTCCTATTAACTGTCAGGGAGTGATGGGATAATGCCTCAGCCCCTCATTTACTCGGCAATCCATCATGATGGAAGCAAGTCATCACTTCTGGATTTATCCAGCCATACCTTGGCATCCTCCCGTTACCTGGTTTACTCCATCATCAGATAGATTACACCTGCCAGGATTCACAGTTTGTACCACAAAACACACAAATCATCAGCCTTGATCGAGAACCTTGAAATATAAGGGCTTCCTATACTTGAGGTTTAGAGAAAATAACTCGTGTCTACTGTCATAACTCGCTGTGCAGAGGGAATAAAATAAACCGTAGGAAATCTCTCTTCCCTCTGTCAAGATCTTAGTAGTAGGATTCTGTTCCGAGCCGAAAAAGTCCCCCTGATAATGCTGAAAACTGGTAGGATCCAGATAAAGCACTTGTATACTACAACCATTTGATATAATGACTGTACAAGCTACAAATAACTGGCACAGAAGACCTGTCTAATTTTACAAATGCCACCGGAGGGCAAGGAGAGGTGGAGGTCGGGTTTCATATTGATTTCTAAAGAATGTAAAATGTTTCCCACCGTGCCATGGCTATTTCAGAGAAATGTCGTAGCTCAGCAAGACTTTGGCAATAAACTGTTGGAAATGTCTTAAAGATGCATTATAGCCTCTTGGGAAGAAAAATTACACATTTATGCAGTCGTGTAATACAGCGATTTTACCAAAGGAAGGAATGCTTAGCTACGACAGAAAGCAAAAATATAAAAAAATATATTTGGAGTAAAAAAACTGTAGTAGTTTAAGTCTTGCTAAAGTAATGCGGAAAGGCACAGTCAAGATCTACATGTTTTTTAAAACAAGTTCAACAATTTTCTTCTTACTTTGGCCAACTAAGATTAAATTTACGTCATCCATTTAAAAAAAAAACATCTGGAGATAACAATTACTTATTTCACTAACAGAAGAGAACCGTCAGCATAAACGGAAGCACGCTGTTGTATAACGACGGTCACTGATATAAGTTGTTCTGACATTTACGCACTCCCATCACACCTCGAGAGCAAAGCAGGTGGCCCACTGTAAGCTGGAGATAACCGCAGTTCTGCCCACTTCAAATATTTAAACCAAACGCAAATAAATAAAAAAGGCTCAGTTTAGCTTGTTTGCTTTCCTAACCTGGTCGCCTGCTCATACGCCTTTATTTTAAGATTGCTAAGATGTGACTGAGGCAGCTGCCAAGCTTTAACAGCCTTTGGAAAGTACTAGTAAACCATTTAGCATACAAGCTTTTAAAATGTACAACTGGCTGAATAATGGTGGTGAGCTGCCATCTGTGTCATAATAAAACTCCTTTAAATAGGACAAAGCATACGTTTATGGATTTAGGCTTAGCAGATTTGTGTTTGTGCAGCTAATTGTAAAAACGGGTGCTGGGAAAATGGTTAAGTCACAATACAGCGGCGGATTCTCTTAACAGACCTATAAATTGCTACTCTTAGTTTAACAGTTAGTCAGGCCTGCTGGAATACCATGTAAAAATTGGACCTCATCGTCTGAACAACTCAAAATGTCACCAGGCTGAGAAGCATTGGGCGTAATTACCAAACGCACCGAGACAAATAGCTAAATAACGACATAAGCGAGGCAAGAAAAGGGCGGTTGTCCATCAGAGATCACAGACTGTAATTTCAAAATCGATTAACTCCCACAGAGACAACTCTAGCTATCTTTTGACGTCACAGCTTGAGAATAATAGTCGCATCTGTATTTTATAAATGTGTAAGCTCTTAAATCGTGACAGGAAAACAGTGCAGAAGCTTGCTTTTACCCAACAAGATTGCAGAGATACATTCTCAAAGAGATGCGAGTTATAGCTGAGGTGCTGTGCCTTGTAACAGACGCTTACCACACACTTAAGTCTTGAATTATTTAACTTTTTACCAAAGCACTGCCTGTCGTAAAGGGTGAGATTAAACCACGATTGCTTGATATGTCACTTTAACTCTGAATCTCTACATGTAGACAATCTCACATCTGTATTGTTTATCCATGATAAGAAGCTAAAGTTCGTGCTTTGCCAAAAGATAAGACTGGAATCAGTATATTTCCTTTCTTAGCCTCACAGAGTGATAACGTATCTTTCCCCAAGCACTGTCTCCTCAAATAAGGCAAACCCTAAGCTGACATATCTGGTGCACCAACCTGTTTACTTATGAATGGGATATGGGTCAATGCTAGCTAGAAGCGGCGGTATGCTAGGAACTTCACATCCTGTCCAGTGATAAGAAAATGAAATAAAGCACAAATTTACTTTCAGTCAGAATGTGAACAAGCTAATTGGGGTTTTAGCTGCACTTGCAGGTTTCCAGAGCTAAACAGATTGGAAAAGTCGGTTAAGAAAAGCTTAATGCAATCTCATAAGCATTAGCTATAACCATTAATAAGAGATGTGCAGTGTCACATAAAAAGATTTAAATCAAATGCTATGTGCCCACACTTTTAATGACTATCCAATGAAGCCAGCAAAAATTCTGCAAACTAAGCATTTCAGAGAAATCCACAGACAGGAAGGCAGAGAACTTACCATCATTAGTTCCTTCTGAAAAGATTTCTTCTCCTTAGTTTCCACGTTGAGGCAATCTTCCTTCAGTTTCTCCAGCACAGACGCCACCTTCTCTGGTTCACTGTCCAGTTCTGCTCTGCAGAAGTACGTCAAGGGAAGATTTACATAGCCCAAGGCATCAGCAAATGCACGCCAGTTTCCCAAGTTCTCCATAAGTGTCATCCTCACAGAGGCGTAAATGTAGGTGAGGAACTTGCAGGGTTTTAGTATTTGTTCTATTAGCATTGTAGTTGTAAGGTCCGGCCCACAGAAGTAAATGGGCTTAACTTTTCCCAGGACCAGCACATTTTTTACATGCACAAGCCCAATCTTTCCCTGATAGTATGCGATGTACCACTCTTTGGTCCACAGCTGTCCTTTGAGTTTGATTTTGTCCTCACTGAGTAGGGCAATGATATCCCCTTTCTTATATTCCAACAAATACTGATTCTTGGTTTGTCTGATAACGGTTTTGATCAGTTTGCCAAATTTCACGTTGGTGATGCAGCGCTCCTGAAACTGTGGGTATTTATTGGTGATGGCAAGAGGAGACAAAATGATTTTATCAACTTCCTTCTTCTTTAGGAACCTCCTCTGGCCGTTGTTACGCATCCCAGTTTTAGGGGGCGGTTGTGGCGTCTGTACACAAAATTGCGCAAGGATGCAATCCTGATCATCTTTTACCTGGACACGTAAAGTGAAGTCTGTGATCTCATTTGCTTTTCGTGATGTAATCATATAGATGAGTCGACTCACTTTGCCTAGTTTTATTTGAAACCCACGGACATTCCTTGCCTGATCGTTTGCTTTGACCTCATAGTTTGACATGTTGGAGTACATGCCTATCTGCAAGTCCTGAGGTCTGCCAAGGGCAAACTGGTGCTTTCCCCACAGCTGTAGAGCAACAAGTGGGGCGGACTTTGCTTGTTTCCCAACCTCACTGACCAGTAAAGTCTTTGGGGCACAGTCATGTCCAAAAAGGGCCACAACAGTCTTGAAAGATGGATGAATGTGTTTGGGCCCATAGAGCCCCAGTGTAACTTTCTTCACCACATGATCCCAAACAGATGAATTGAAAGAAAGACGTTGAGCTTGAACTACCACAGCAACATACATGCATGGCTCAATGTTGTCCAGTTGAACCTGAATTGTGTCCCCATAAATATAAGCCTGTGGGACAGGAGAATACGGACCTTCTTTACAATCGCTTCTGACACACAAAACCTCCGCCGTTTGACTTTCTGATCGAACTGCCACTGACACCTTCATCTCCAAAGTTATGAATGACTTAGTCTCCATGTTGCTTAGTTTGATTTCAACCACTGGACTGACAGTGGAACATCTGTCGTTATTAAGCTCCAAAGGAGGATCTAGCAGAGCCTTTAAAGAGATTTGCTGAGTGTCACCCGCTGCAACATGGCCTTCAGGAACATGAATACTGATATTTGTATCTGGAAGTTGGACTGCTCCTCCACAGCTGTCCAACTTGCAAACAATGTTAGTCTCTACTGGTTGTGTCTGACCCCAGCCTGGGTTTTGCCCCAGGGTGTCAAGGTCATGGCAAGACCGTGCCAATTTTCGATGGTTTAGCCATGCAGTCCTGAAGTCCTCCCTGTTCTGAAACTGCTCTGGTGAAGGAGCCTTAAGCCCTGTGAAAAACCCTGATGAAGGCAATGGAGGATTCGATTGAGCTTGCAAAATTGATAACTCTGATAAACTATAAGACCTCTTGCTCCGAAGAAATGGATTGTCCTTGCGGAGCATCTGCAAAGCTTCTAGATCAGGGTTGGATCTAGGGTCGTCAAAGACACTATTGCTGTACCCTTTTGTGGAGCCGTAGCTGCTGGTGGTGGTGGAGATAGGGGCTGAAGGCGTGAACGAGTCAAAGAAAAGCAAATCCATGCTGTTGCATTGATTTCCCCTCGTGTTGCTGTTCTGATCAAGGACATCATCCATGGATCCATTTAGGAATGGGTTTGTTGAGGACAGCATGGAGAAGGGGTTGTTGTTGTCATAAGGCAGGGACGGCTTCAGGGGCATGCTTGTCCATTCCCCCAGCAGCTCCAACTCTTTTGCTCCCTCCTCAGAACAGTCCCCAAGATTGTCAATCATACCACTGTCACTGAGCGAAGAGTCCCTGTAGCCGATTGGCTGAACGTAAGTCGAAGGAATGTACCCCATTTCTCTGTTGTTGTGCGCATACCACCATTCTCCTCCAGACGTGTCCAGCACGTAAAGATGATCACCTTTGGAGAATTTCAGAGTGGTAAAACTGGATGGACAGTAATCCTTTATAGCAACTACTTCCCTTGCAGTTCCAAAAGAAGTTGAGGGGGCCAGACGCAAGGCACTGGGCGAAGGCACTGTAAAGAAGAAATAAGATATTTGAGATTTACTGATTTATAAAATGCAGACAGCAGAACCAAATCTCTTAAGACTTTCCAGCTAAGAGTTATTTATTTTTAATAATGCTTTTACTGCCTTTATCTTTTACTGCAGTTTTTAGAGCTCGCCAAGCTCCTAGTTCCCATCCAGTTTAAATTTACACAAGACAGCCTATACATTCTGCTTAAAAGTCTGATAAACTATTTTACTGAAAAATAATACAGGTTTGGAAAAACATGACAGTGAGAATGGCGAGTAAACAATGAAAAGATGTTAAAAGTATTTTGGGGTGAACTACCCCTTCCGTAGTCAAAAAAAAAATTCTTAAACTGACCTTTGACATCTATAAGACTCGATTCTGTCACACCCTCGTCGAGGTCAATCAGTGTGCCCTCAGATTTACATCTAGGAAGCACATTGTTGTTATTTGTCACTCTGATCCTGTGGGCGGCCATCTTGTCCTCATGCATTGGTTATGCTATTTCACCATTGCTCCAAACCCAACAATCAGACACTGGCAGTTTCCCATTTTCTCTTGCTGAGGAAACAAACAGAAAAGGCACACTCATGATTAGCATTGTGAGGATGGACAAAGGCTGGAGTATAAATGCCAAACTGCAATCAGATTATTGGAACATTGGAACAAACTTATGCAAAGAGACCGCAGCTAGAGATTATTGTGTATTGTGTAGTTGTGTATAACTAAAGAAACAGATTGGCAGAAGATTTAATTGAAAATGTATTGCGTGACATTAAAACTGGCAGAGGTTCACGCATTGTTCTCCTTCACTTTAAGGACAAGCGTATAAAAAAGTTTACAAGACGGAGCTGATTTAGTAGTCAAACAAAAGCTATTACCAGATGGTGCTAGAGTCTGTTTGAAATATCCTTTGCAGAATCAATATTGCTCATTGTAAATTTCAAAAGATGTATACCAGCAAGGTTTTAGCAAAAATCTGGAGCCAACAGGTGACAATGACAGTGCAGCTAAGAAATCAATACAGACAACACAAAGCCATTGCACAAACATCTCTTACTTTAACCTGACTCAGTGGCATGGCTTTCCTGCAGCTTAAAGGAAAACTCGAAACTCGAAACTTTTACTCGAAGGTTGAAGTGCTGCAAACTAAGTGCTCTTCCGCCATACAATATAGTATATTTGTATCCGCTTAAAAATTAAAAATTGGCACGTTTTATTTTGTGCCACCATACTTACTCGTGTAACTACTTATGTAGCAGTCTTTAAATAGGGAAAACAGGGAAGTGTTTGGTGGCTTCTAAATTCATCCCTGTTTGGATCCTAAGGAATGAATGGGGCTAGGCTAAATGCTAACACATTCACAACGTGCTGTACAAAGATTAAGTGCACACATTGAAAAAAGATAAGTATGTATAAATTTGTCTTAGATGAGGTAAAAACATAGTTAATATTGAAAAACAGTGGTGTTTTCCTTTAACTGGTACGAATAGGGCTTGCAACATCAAGGTTGTGGGTTTGACTCCCAAAGAATGCATTTGTGCTAATGAAACATAACTTAAAGGTAAAGGAAGGCATTGAAAGCCACTTCGGTTAAAAGCATCTGCCAAATGCATCAATAAACTTTTAAAAAATGACTTTCTCATAAATTACTAAGCATAAAACTCACTTTAAAACTCATTAAAACAGTAAGGAACAAAATTGCTTACCATGCACATTTACTTAAAACCACATTACCTTAATCAAGGTAATAAAGATTCTTATGAGAAAGTCATTCACAGCATGAATAATATAAATATAGTCTAAAATGTACACTCCTATTGTAAATTTACAGCTAAAAAACGTCTTTTGATTTTCCACGTCCTCTTATCAAAGGACACCTTGAACTAAAATTACACGCATATGGTACAGCAGGGGTTCCATTCATTAAAAATAAACTACAGCACCTGCTGAGTTAAAATGAATAAATATCACCCCAACACTGAATGTTTTATTTATTTGTGACAGCATGGGTCTGGTTTAAAGCTCCAACTTTCAGAATTCTTGCAGTACTATATAATGCAATCAATTTTTGCATTTGTTGTGGATTAAAAGTGCTTAATTTTCCTGTTATGATTTGTGGTGAGTAAAACTGAAGTAGTGACTCGGGGAAAGAGACTCAATTTCCATGCATGATTGCCTAAACTTCTCTCCGAGAAGATGAGCTCTATTAATCTGCGCTTGACGTGATAGGCATGCAAAACAACACAGAGATGTACTACAATCTATAATTAGTCAGACTAAATAATCAAGGGAGCATGCAAAGAATATCAAGTGAGGTCAAAGAGTTATTCTGAGCAACATTTTGCATCAAAAAGTTGCTTAAATTATTTTATGGGTGACTACTCCTTTAATGTAAGTGCTTTGTAGGGTTGTAATGCGATTGAATAATTGCATGTAATTACCGAATATTAAAATAAACCAAACATTAAATAAATATTTATGTTTTAAATTGAATTTTTAAATATTTTTTATACATTTAAAATAATTTAAGTTTGAAAAATAAATAAATAAATATTTATTGATTATAAAATGTAAATATTTGTAAAGTTTTGAAGTCAGAGGTTTACTTTAAGCACCCCCTATTTTAGATAATGCACTTTTAAATGTGTTTCTAGCAGTAAATGAGTCATAAGTGTGTGTGCAGAAACATCCTGTAACTATGCAAATCCATCTATTCTTCTTTGTGTAATCTCCTGTAATCCGCAACAGTCACACAAAACAGGCTGTTGGATCCCCTTATCAATGTGATGTCACATTGATTATGCCCCACCCATGACCGGTCACAGACTCCGCCTTATGAGCAGAGACCAGAGACACATGTTTTGATGTAGCCCAAAGCACATGTGTAAGCCATAAACTGTAAAAAAAAAAAGATGGACGACGCAACGTTGCTTGCTTCCATTGTAACGAATTGAAGCCAAAAATGTCCGACCATGGGTGCTGACATGTTACATAAAAACGTCAGTTTGGAGCCAGGGCATGCGCAGAAGAAATCATCCGTGGAGCCAGAGGTGGAGCCGCGGTATCAAACTTCCGCCCACATGCTCGCGCGCCCAATTTAACGACGCGAATCATAACAACACGCCCCGTTTCTATAACATCAAATTACTAGCTAAAATGAAACTTATCACAAAAATTAATAATTGAACATATATCAGCGTGGTAACAGCTGCCTTGAAGGACCAAAACCATCTTTTGGAAAATTTATTGGAAGTGTAAATATATTTTTACTTAACTTTACAGACACATTCTGGGGATACCAGAGACTGGGGAGACCAGAGAATATTTTGATATTGCTGAAAACATCTAGGTTAGTGGCCCTTTAAGAGGTTTACTTCATACAATTAGGGGCGGTTCACATTTCACATCTAAAACCGTACGGCAAACGCGGCCGTCGGTTGGTTCTTGTCACATGACCTGCGGTGCGCTTGCAGCATTCTGAAAAGTTTAAATGTATTTAACTCAATGCGGGCGGAAAAAATGTGCGCGTCACACCGCGTGCACGTGGCCGCGTCACTTCCATTATAAGCAGGCATACCGCGCGCCTACATTTGAAATAACGAACTTGAGCGCGCAAAAGACGCGAAATGTGAATCACCCCTTAAGAGGACTCGCCGTTCATCAATACATCACTATGCATCGTACGCTACGTCCTAAACCGAAACTCTCTGGTGAACGCATTGGCTGCTAACGGAAGTTAGTTATTTTAGTTTTAAATATGGATATGTTTCTTACAAAATCACATTGATTACTATCCAACCAACTTTATTAACCCCCTGGAGCTGTATTGATTTAATTCTTTGAATGATGGATACACTTTTTGGGCTTGAAAGTCATGGGCCCTGTTTACTGTTTTAAAGCTTGGAAGAGCAAGGACCTTTACTAAAATAACTCGAAATTTGTTCATCTAAAAAATTGATGGACATATGTATCTTGGATGGTTTAGGGGTGAATAAATCATGGGGTAGTTTACAATTAAAAGGTTACTTGAAGGGATAGTTCACCCATAAATAAAAATTCTCATGTAGTTACAACCCTGTATAAATGATATAATAAATATTTTGAGGAATGGTCATAAACAAACCATTCGTGAGCCCCATTCACTTCCAGTGTATTCTGTGAATGGGGCTCATGAACATTCCTCAAAATATCTTCCTTCGTGTTCATCAAAACAAAGAAGTTGATACAGGTTTGTAACAACATGAGAGCGAGTAAATGATGACAGAATTTTCATTTTTGGGTGAACTATACCTTTAAGTGCAATTAAAAAGACTTAATTAAAATTAAAAAACGTAATTTTTTACTGTCCCATAGTAATGCCTAAATACTTTTAACTTCGACACAATACCCACTCATAACAGTTTAATACATTCTTAAATTCCTCAGTGCTGCCTGCACTCCTGGTTGTAGTAAGTCGAGAGTCACTTTAGTAGTTAAATATTAAATACATTTTCTCTCTGTGAAAGTTGAAACTGTCAAAGGATGAAGGTTATGGAGTGACAAGCTTTCATCTCTGTTATCTGAAGGTTTAATGAACCCCTCAAAGGAGGTAAGCATCTCTGACATGTTTTTTTTTTAATCCGTACCCACACAAAAGCCTTGCAGATGGCCTTGTCCCCATCTCAACCCTTTTCAACA
Source organism: Misgurnus mizolepis (assembly GCA_025389145.1). Classification (NCBI taxonomy): domain Eukaryota; kingdom Metazoa; phylum Chordata; class Actinopteri; order Cypriniformes; family Cobitidae; genus Misgurnus; species Misgurnus mizolepis. The sequence continues at coordinate 12,325,626 of JAIFKI010000021.1, read as the reverse complement.
TCCATTAAAACCTTTTAATCTACTTTTAATAGATGGCATGAAGTAGGTCAGCAATACCACACCAAAAAGAAAAATCTTCATGCTTTTATGTTATTCATAATTCAAGCTGTCAGAAACTGTCAAAAAGCACCCTGCCAGATAGGAATGAAATGACGAAATTGTAAAAATTATGGCAAAGGCCTTTTTCCGTCGCCATCCGATCAAGAAAAAACAAGGTCTCCGGGGAGTTTCATTTTAGTACGTACAGTCAGAGCACCCAAAATAAAGATCTCATTTTATGCTTCAAGAGTCCACGGCTTCCCAGCAAGATGTGTGACTCCAAAGTCGTGTCAATGGAGGTATTAGGAGAAGCGATTGATGGATTAGAAACCCAGAGGACTGACAAGGGTGTAATCATCCTTTCTGATAAAAGCACCTGGGGCTCACTACTAACTGGATAGAGGGATCAATGCTACCTGTTTTTTCTCTCTTTCCCTATCCGTCTCTCCGCTCAATCCCTCTATACCCTCTCTCTTTATAACCTGATTGCACGGCCGTGGCGATACAGCAATTTGGAGATTAATGTGGCAATTGCAGGGGGATGCAATGTAGGCGTTGCTATTTTTGAAACGTAATGAGGAGTCATGCTGTGAGATGAGGGTTGTGACACCACAAAATGTAAATGTATGTGTTTATGCAAAATGACTTCTCATTCACTTTTATTATACGATAATCTAACATTTTGCATTCCACGGAAGAAAAAGTCATGTGACCCAGTCATATTTTTGCGATTTACATAAAATCATCCTATGTAATGTAAAGGGGTGAAAATAAAACCTTGAAATCTTTAATACTGACATGAGGTTATGTCAAATATGTAAAAAAATCACAAGTACGTTTTCAATCCTACACCTACACCTGCAATTCCTCTCTATTAAAATCATGCCGCAAGCTATTTTTCCCCTTTTTTACTGAACAAAGACCTTCATAAGGTGATGAGCACAAAATCAGCATATGGCCACACATGACAAATTATCTGCCACTGGGAAAAACCACTGAATCAGACGTAAACCTGAATAAAGACTGAATCTTCGCATAAGAACTTCCACAGAGACACGTTTCAAAACGCTACAACATGAAACACCGGTAATATACGACTCTCGGTTGTCCCACAAGACAAAAGGAGTTTTATCGAATGCGGCACACGGCTCGTGGAAGATGAGTGGAAAGCGCTTGACGCTGCAGGCCTGGGAATTAAGATTCTCTAGATAAGCTCTTCGACGCAAGCACCGTTTCTCTCTCAAACAGATAAAAACGCTGTTTGACTGAATCATTCATTCAACCCGAGCCGTGTTGCTACACTTCACGCACATCTATTTCAAAGCTCTCTGCGATTAAATACCTGTCGTTAGTATAATTACACTTTCGAAATGTTAATGCGGTAATAAAATCGTATTATAAGTTTCATGCCGAGTTTTATATTGCTTTCACGGGTTAATTGTGGGAACGAGTCGAGCGGGATTTGCAAAGGTTTTTGGTACATACGAGACCCTCGTATATATTCCCCTCTGGCAAAGGCCAAAGTAATTTCTTCCTTCAACGGTTCCTGGCTCTTAAACAAAGGTTTACCGAGGGTGATGGGCTGTGTGGTGAAGGTAATATTTCAAAGCGACCATAAGTGGGTAATTTCAAGAGTCAGCCTTCATTTATGGACTTATATATTACATTTTGATCATTGTACCCAATAAGGTTCAGCTGAGACATTTGGCAGATGCTTTCATCCAAAGTGATTTAAAGGCATATAGACTACAGGTATATAGTTTGAAAGTTTGTTTGTGTGTTCCCTGGGATCAAACCGATGAGCTTATGTGTGAGATTTTTGCACCTGTGCCTTGTCGGTAAATCACCCGCAGAAATGTCCATTTCCAGTGGAAATTGCACTCTCATGCTAATTTGACCTGTTTAGTAGCCCTTAAACGAAAACACCACCGTTTTCAATATTTTACTATGATCTTACCTTAACTTAGATTAATTAATACATACCTATATTTTTCAATGTGTGCACTTAATCTTTGTACAGCGCGTCGTGAATGTGTTAGCATTTAGCCTCAGGCGCAGTAATATTGCCGGACGTTTGAGCGAGAGGGGGAGTAGTCAGGAGTGATGATGTCATGCTACGTACGCACCAAACGAGGGGCATCGCGTTATTCGCTCTAGATTTCTTGCGGGATTTAACTTCGTGTCATGCAAATTTTTCGCTGGAGTTGAATATTTTCAACTTGGGCGAAGACGTGTTTGAGGCGAATAGCGCGTGTTTTTGCGGCAAACGCGCCACCCATATTGCGTCATTCGCATTGCCCAACGCAAGGACGCGTCTGATCGCGTCTTTGCATTGACTTTGTATGTAATCTACTTGCTTCGAATTCATGCACGAATGAAGCGAGAAACTCAAAATGTTCAAGCGGCAAACTAAACGCGGTAGACGCGAATTTGACACCTTAAACGCGACTGGTGTGAACCCATGGTAAGGGTTTAAGGCGCTTGCGTATGCTAGATACTCACTTAATCTCATGTGTAATCAGAGTTTAGTGTTAAAGGTAGGGTGCACAATAAAAAAAAAAACGCTTTGGAAGTCAGGCCGAGTACCAAAACACACTTATAGCCAATCAGCAGTAAGGGACGTGTCTACTAACCGACATCGTTGCCTGGCTTGCGTATGTGTGGGGCGGGTCTATTAAAAGAAGGTCCAGATTCTATATTGGGGTAGGGGCTTGTTGTTTAGGTAATTTCAAATATCAACATTGGCTTTCAGAGATCGTGCACCCCGCCTTTTAAGTAAGTGTCTTGCGAAACGTGAGCATCTCTTTTACAATGAACCCTTTCGATGCGTATGCAGCAGGCACGTATTTTGACATGACACGTGATGCACATAGGTTCCCATGACACACCGAACAAATATTTTGACATGATGAGCCACACACATATTTTGTTTTGGAGGTACTGGCCGCTTACCACAAGGCCATGGCTTTGCTAGTTCAAACCCAGAGTCTGTTCCAAAATATTTATATCTGTTTGGAATACAAGTGGAACGAAGACATTATTATATTGTTGTTTCAATTATCCATGAAGTGTAGTTTGCATAAATGAATGCACAAAAGCAAGGAACATTGACCTAGTGAATTGCGTTCTTTAAATCTTGATGTTCCTCTCTGAAGAGAAAAGAAAGTGCCGCCAAATTACATTTCTTCTAGGAGGTGTGGTGTGAATTAACCGGGGCTTAAACTGAGTCTTGAATAAATGAACTGTGTCGTTTTGCGACGGGTCGGGTCTGCTCTCGGGAAACGCTGTACATAACAACAAGGGCTTGTCACTGGGATACTCTGTAGCATTGCTCTGCTCACCCCCTGTCCTTCAACAAAAAAGCTTTGAGAGACGTTTTAACCACAAAGTCTTCCAGAGCCCTTGAAGATTTACCTCAGCGGGCACGTCTACAAAACAACAAGGGTTTCAGGGGAGTTTAAGAGGGATTACAAGCACTGAATTTTCTGCTGAGTCCCCATTAATTATAAAACAGAACTATGTTGTGCTTTTGGAAACTGATGACGATTGTGGCTTTCTTTTCGTTTTTTCTTGGGTGTCTTCGTTTCCTGGGGAGAAAAATCCATTAAAATCTGCTTCAACCAAAGCCACAAGGCCTACGCTGCTGAATTCATACTTTAGTCCACCCTTCAGATTCAGAGATTCTGCCAAGTGTTATAAATCTATGTTACATTTAAATATGAGCGTGTGCATCCTTTCTGCATGCTTGTTTTAAAAGTTTTACACTAATGCCCTACAGCACCATCCGGCTGCCATTCTTGGCTCTGCCACAGGTGGCGCCAACGAATATTAGCGTAAAACTACAGTCACGGTGTAAAACTAGTTACCGCAAACTGTATGTGTAATATTATCTGGTTTAGCAGCATATTTATAAAGTGGTTCCCAACCATTTTCACTTCAAGACCCACTACAATATTTGAAGCCCCCCCACTCACTCAATTATTTCCACATAAATTAAATAGAACTTTGAATGACTAGACAGATAAAATGGCCAAAAAAATAAGAAACATCTTGATTTTTGCTTGTTTTAATAATGTTAAGGACGGTTTCACATTTGGTGCGATTGCCTGGTCCGAACCCGAGTTCGATTGCTCCCCCTCCCAATGCCCCCCATGGACTGTGTTCACATATTATTTTTGCATCCGAACCGCGGTACGCTCGCATCATCAAGCTGCAGCCGGCGCGTTCTCATGTTGCTTGGCAACCGCTGTAAACGAGAAGACGACAAGCGTGATTGACAAACTCCAAGCAGAGAGATGATTTCTGAATGCCTCCGCAAAAATTGACATCGGCGGACAGACCGTTGTCATCGAAACGACTTTAGTATGTTTGGGGCAGACAGACGCAAGTGCGTTTCTGTATTATTTCTTTGAAAACAAAACCAAAGTTTTAAAAAATAAGAACAAAAGTCAAGCAAGCATTCTATGCATTTTGTTGTCAAGGTAAGTGCACGCACACAAACACACATGTCTGTTTTGGTGGGACATTCCATATAACACGTAATTAACAGTGGTTCACTTCCGCGATTTGGTACGATTGCGCTCATATTAGCAGCGAACCGATCTGAAGTTCACCTGAACCGGACCCCAGACCACCCTTTTTAAGCGGACTCGAGTACGTTTCGCGGGTGCGCACCCGGGTTCGAAAAGTGCTAATGTGAAAACGCCCTAAGTCATCTTGAGGCCCCCTTGGAAATCTGCTGAGGCCCCCCTGTGGGCCCATCCCCCTGATTGGGAAACACAGCCTTAAAGGTGGGGTGCATGATCTCTGAAAGGCAATGTTGACATTTGAAATCACCTAAACAAACACGCCACTAACCTTCTTTTGATAGACCCGCCCGACACATACGCAACCCTGGCAACGATGTCGGTTAGTAGACTTACTGCTGATTGGCTACAAGAGGTTTTGGTAGTCGGCCCGACTCTCTTTTCCAAAGTGTTTTTCAAAACACCAGCCTTTAAAATATATTTACATACTTTAGCTCAGTTGGTAGAGCAATACGTTAAAAGCGCTAATGCCATGGGTTTGATTTAAGGGAACATGCATAGAGAGAATCATTTGGACGCTTATGATTCAAATCAGAATCGATTCTAAAGTTCCGATTCAAAGTCGACTCTCAATGTACTAATTAGCATATTTGTGACGCCATTGCATCACTTTTGCGCTCAACTGTTTCGGCACTTTCTTTCAAATACTAGTGATAAGAGAAATGTAGCTTTTCAAAGCTTCGAATCAATTGAACCAATTGCTTTGATAATTGATTCAGTTTTTCTAAGCATTCAAAACACCACACATGCTGGCGACATTTTACACTTTTTTTTTTACAAAATAATAGCAAGATTTTTATTAAAATATGTTAATTTTTTTTACTTAATTAAAACATAATTAAAAATGTATTGTTTTTTATTCTGAACATTTTTGTCATTAAATCGGTCTATGAACAAAAATTTGACAAAATGGTAGTGTTATTCGTCAGAAGGATGCATGTTTTATGAACTTAATAATTAATAAACTGCCCCGAGTTCACCTAACCATGGTCATTTGCGATCAACTCCCTCTATTGGTAAACCATCGGATTTTCGAAACATTTCGATAGCTAAAATCACATGACTTGGCCAGTTTGAAACACGCTCCGAACCAACTGATTCGAAACAAAAGATTCATAAACGTTTCGAAGCCTCATGAAGCAGTGCTTTGAAAGCGACCATCACTAACAAATACACTGCCATTCATTTTCTTAAATGTTCAGCTAAAGAATTCCAGTATCTTTCATTTATTATCTAAGTTTCTACCAGCATGTATCTGTGGTCGTCTGAGTTTTGTCTGGGTGGAAAAATAAACCCTGCAGAGACTAACCAGAGTGAAACCATGAAGTCAGACCTCATTATTCCAGCACACACAGAGGAAGCAAGGATCTCATCCCATTTACCGCAACAGAATCATATTTTACATTACACACTAAATGTGGCCTGAAATTGAATAAAAGCCAGAAGGGAGTGATGTGTGTGTGTATCAGCTTGTGTTTGTTTGGCTACCAGGACGGTGTCGTCAATTACGTAACCACAGAGAAATTTTTTATTCCACTAAAAGGAAAACACCACAGTTTTTCAATATTTTACTATGTTCTTACCTCAACTTAGATTAATTAATACATACCTATCTTTATCCAGTGCATGCGCTTTTTTATCTTTGTACAGCGCGTCGTGAATGCGTTAGCATTTAGCCTAGCCCTATTCATTCCTGTGGTTCCAAACTAAAGTTTTATTTTGTATCACCATACTTACTCGTGTAACTACACATGTAACAGTCTTTAAATAGTGAAAACATGGAAGCGTTTGGTGGCTTCTAAATTCATCCCTGTTTGGATCCTATGGAATGAATGGGGCTAGGCTAAATGCTAACACATTCACGACACGCTGTACAAAGATTAAGTACACGCATTGAAAAAAGATAGGTATGTATTAATTCGTCTAAGTTGAGGTAAGAACATGGTAAAATGTCGAATAACGATGGTGTTTTCCTTTAACAGTGCAACCAGAATTTTAGACATTGCTTGGCATATCTCATGATATGTGCTGGGGGGCAAATGCATCGATTTAAGATAAGCAGGAGAAAAAAAATCTATGATAATTATTTTCCAATAAAGTGTTTGTGAGATGTTCATTAGAATTCAAAAATGAAGTTTGGCACTATAAAGGGTTAATGTTTATGAACTACTAAACATCGGAGGATAAAAAGTACAATACCATAATTAGTCAATGCAGGCCCATTACAACGCAACTACAAGTAGTCTATAAATAGCCTATCCATTGAACCCAAAACCAAAATACTCAAATACACAGTGCCTGCTTGGCCGATTAACAGAAATGAAAACAAGAGCTTTTGGCTAGTTGACAAATATGAAACCTTCTTAAAATTCCTTCACGTCTTGCTCTTAGAAATAGTTGCTACAAGTCTATTTTTAGAAACACTTTACCGTATTAAATGGTGCTTAAACAAGTCTCCACTCTTGGTCTGACTACAACATTCATTACATTTAGGCTTCATTAACGTTAACTCCGTTTGAAAATCTGCTGTGGGTATTCCTTGAGGAAATGGGAAGTAACCACTCACTCACTCACTCAAGAAGAAGAAGAAAAGATTCAGGGTCAAGCCCTCTCCTGGACAACCACTCATTGTTTACAGAAACAGGAAGTGGCTGCACTATGACAGGAAGTGCAAGAAAGAGAAAAACAAGAAATAAAATGACAACGAAAAAAGAGGGAAAAAAGAGACCAAAAGGAAAGAAAGGCAGGAAATGCTTGGCTGATGAGTAGCTACCATCCCTCCCCTTCAACCTCTCGCTTGCTGCTGTGCATCTGAAGCTCTTTGCAGTTTTAAATCGACTGCCACGGACTGGAATTTAATATTATTTATCATTCCTCAGCCGATAGTACATAAACAGCACAAGAATCCCTCTCATAACCCACAGCTTCCTTTAGGGCAAAACCAGGAAGCAGAAACGGTAAAGAATGTAAGCAAAGCAGCCATGTAACAGAAGCAAAGTCCTTGATAATTACGCCAAAATGAGAGTATAGTCCTAGTCATATCTGCCTAGAAAATCCCAACTTTTAATTTTCTGTCGGTCTTAGTACACAATATGACTACAGAACAGTCAAGTTTTAAATAGGAAAAATATCGAAACTCTTTTGTTACTTTTTAGCGCGATGCTAATGGTCTGATCAGATTCAATGGATTGTGCTAAGCTATGCTAAAAGTGGTAGCACCAGACCCGGAGATCGGCTGAATGGATTCCAAAAAGTTTAAAATCAAATGTTTAACTCTAGGAGGCTGTTTACACTTGGCATTAACATGCGTTTTCGTCGATCGGATCACAAGTGGACGACGTTAATGCCAGGTGTAAACGGTGTTCAAAATGTTTTGAACGCTTCCACTTTCGACCACTTTCAACCACATTCAGAGGTAGTCGAAACCACTTTCGATCGGATCGCTTTGGAGTTGCGGAACGCAAATGTGGTTGAATGTGTTCGAACAGCCACACGCGACCGCCTTCTCTCCGCCCATTTATCTAATCTGAAGTATTAAACACAAGTTTTACGTCTTCTGGTGTGAACATTCGGTGAACAGCGCTAATTTTAGCCTTTCATTTATAAAACTACTGCGGGTGTTCTCCGTAGTTTCGTTTTGAAAGCGTGAACGTTGCGCGATTCTATTTCATCAATTGCGCTGAAAATTCAGAGAAAGCTCTAACATATACACGTACAAAACTCTGTGCAGCATGTGTACTTGCTAAACAAGCAGCAGACTCCGACATAATATTAGTTCGCGTCCATATAAACTCATAATTACTCCCGCTCACGTTTGAATGACAGCGTTTGAATGAGAGACTCGCCCACCGTCTCACGGACCGTCCCCTCACAGTATTCAGGACAGAAGCGGTCGAAAGTGGACAAAAGAGACGGATTTAAATACCAGGTGTAAATGTAATGTGTCTCTCTCGTCCACTTGTGATCCAATCGATGAAAACACATCTTAATACCAAGTGTAAACAGCCCCTAGGAGAGCTGGAAAATGAGCATAGTTTCAAAAAAGTGGAGTGTCCCTTAAAAAATATATTATTATTCATATTTGTGTAAAACAGGACCCCTACATATCCTGAGATTCAAAAACATGCTCCTACTCGACAAATGAACAAATATAGATTGTTTAAATAAGCACATCTGCGACTGATGAATCATGACCCAGAAGCTTAGCAATGTGAGCCCCAGACTGTTCATTATCTCATGTTTGAGTCCTGAAAACAAACCGCCCAGGTCTTGGTCCCAATCCCGGTCAAAGACACCCACTGATACCATCAACAACACACTCCCTCCATGTGACACACAGGAAAAGCAACAGGGAATATATAATTCTAGGTTATTCTGAGTAATGCTTACACTGAAACTACTGGGTTTATAAACATAGCATCATCCTAACTGCCGCATTGGTGCATTCATACTGCCTGCCAATGGCATGACCGCGCAAGTTTATGTTCTTCAGAAGAACGGCCAATGAACAGGCTGGATGAATTTGGTGCTGGGAGTTAAAAAGTGCAGAGTGTTCCTGGACGAGGCCTGATGCTCGCCTTAGGATAAACTCAGCAAAAAGCCTCAATTTACTTACAGAGTAATCTGTCCTGATGGCCGGAGCTCTGAAACGTTCAATCCTCGTAAAACGATCTGGCATTTTATGCCCTGTCTTTTTTTACGTTCTTCTGCCATCTGACTCGGTGCAGGATTTTAACGCTGCTGTTCTAAGCTGAATTAACGCGGCTTTATGTACAGTAAGCAATATACGCGTAATTGAAAAAGTAAATCTTTGCGGATGGGTGATCCAAACAACGAAAGCATCTTGTTTGATAAGAACTATCGGCAGCAACTATGAAATCCTGTAGATTACGGCAGAGGATCATTTGAAATATTTCCTAAGCTTGTAAAAAACGCATTTACATTTAGGCATTTAACAGATACTTTTATCAAAACAACAATGCGATTTATATTAGCGTTTACAGTAAATCACTTCCAGTAGACGTGCCAGGGTGCCTCAGTTTTATGAGATTTTATACAATTCATCATAAAATCTGTGTAATTAAACCTCAGAAAAATAAGGCTACTAACCAACATCACTACATTGTATAATTTAATATGTTTTGTTCAATTCAAATTTTACATTTTATGTCATAAATGGGGGGGGGGCACGAAGTGATGCACCATACACAAGGGGGGGCTGCATGCCGAAAAAGTTTGAGAACTACTGGGATAAGGCACTTTAAAGTGTTTGAAAGCACAAATGTGACCCTTGTATGGATGGGCGATTTTTATTTCAATTCATTTAAATTTACATTTTGACGCAATTCAAATTTTATTTACATCGGGGAATCAAGATTTGAAATGGAAGTTAGTTACAGTCAAAGTGACTGTAGGGTTTTCCTGCATTGAAAATGAAACGGCATTTTAAACAAAATTGTATAAATTCAAAACCAATTAGGCAATATTATTTTACGCGCTTTTGTTCTGTGTACGCTGTGGAAGAAGTAATAGAGAGCGCCGTTATCCTTCTTCGTGCGCGTTCCCGACGATCTCACTCTCCTGAAGCCATGACCTAAACCTCATGTGGCAATAAACCTCACTGCATATGAAACATGTCTGAGCTGACTATGGCTGTCACGGTTATAAAAATTTGGCTGACGGTTAATTGTCTTAATAATTTGTGATGATTGTGACGATTAATTGTCTGTTTTATTGCTTTGACATTTTATTCTGATACATTTTCTTCTTTGTGTTTATGAAATTTTTTTTACACATTGTTGTGATTATTTAAGTAAAATATATTATATATATATATATATATATATATATATATATATATATATATATATATATATATATATATACTATATATACTATATATAAATTAAATTACCTGGCAGTAAATATTAATACACATAACACATTTTTAAAAGTAATCAGATACTGTCTCATTTATACAAGTGCTGCAGCTCCCCCTTGTGTTTTTAAAGAGATGTGCAATCATTGCGGTGAGCTGAAATCATAGCAAAGAAGTCAAACAATCGCAATGAGACGATTATTTAATCATTGTGGGAGACCTAGCACTGACTGCATCTACACTGGGTGCAGTATATAGAACCCAAAACTTTTTTTAGTACCCCCATCGGTCGGGGTTCCAAGCGACCCGAGCTGATACCAAAACGTGACGCCAAAACACTGTAGATCACTGATTGGTCTGAGAGAATCGTCACTACCAGCGTCATCGTTATAATTAGGCCTGGGGCGGTAACCGGATTACCGCCATACCGCGGTCACGTGACCCATGCCGCGGGTCTGAGCTTCTCACCGTCATAACCGCAAAAAAAAAACACTTGAAACATTGGTCTGCACTTGTGTGTATATGTGGGGATGTTATACACGCATATCTGTATATCTGTCACTCGTTAAAAGTAATACAAACATTTTATCTAATTTGAACGTGCAAATAACCGCAACAGATCAACAACAGAATCAGGTTTCATAAATTATCAAATTTTAAGGCAACCTAAAGAGCACGCGATCAGTCCGAGGATTAATATCCAAAGAGGTTAGATTGCAGGACACATTTAAAAAAGTTTTGCTTTTGCGTCTTCTTTCTCTGTTTGTGGAAAAAGACCGATGTTTAGGTAAGGGTCGAGGACAGAAGCGTTCTGTCCGAGCACGCGCAACAGAGGCGGACTGCCCAGGCGCGCGCGAGACAGATGCGGACTGCCCAGGCGCGCGCGAGACAGACGGACCGCGTCATCTTGCGCACACACACGCGTCTCAGTGCAGCTTCCCAGCTATACTCAAGCACGGACACATATGCAGTACAAGTGATTTCTCATACAAATGGTTATTTTACCAGACCATCAGGGCAGCAATAATTCGCGTCATTTACAGGCTATTCACAAATTAAGGATAGAAAAGTTGCGAAATGTCTGTAGGACGTGTGGACACGCACAATGCGTTAACATTTTTTTTAACTGATAATATTAATTGTTCAAGTTGTTGAATGTTGAAATTGAAGAAATGTGGAAGGAAATAATATTCACTTTACATGTTCCTTAAGTAATTTGCACGTGTTTTGTATTGAAGATAAATAAATCATGTTATTTAACTCGTTGTCTTGCCAATAAACCGCAAAACCGCGGGAATTTGTTGATTACCGACCGCGGTAAAAAAAATACAAACCGGCCCACCCCTAGTTATAATGTAAAAGATTAGCTTTACCTTCATGCTAGCTCGCGCTGTTGAGCAAACCTGTTGTCATCTGTGCTCTGCTATAAGTTCCCAAACTCCATTTTAGCGATGAAAAACATCCACAGGTGGTGAATCAGGAACACCATAACAGTTTATTTCCAGACTTGCAGTTTGTTGCGGCACTTTGAGACATGCACGTCCGAATAGACTTTTAAATGCAAATTAAATGAGGTTCAACAGAGCGCGTAGAATGACGCCACAGAATGTTTGTACAGAAACTGCCATGTGAGACAGAGGTAGTGATAAACGCGATGTGCAAACATTTGTGGTGGTCAATTTAAGTTTTGTGGCGGACTGAGAAATAAATGAATGTATGGGAATGTACAACGACACTCTCACATATATGATGTCACAGCAGTAGGTAGCGCAAATATAACAACACGCCTATAATCCCTCCCACTCCGAAGTGTTACTTAACTCGATTGAAAAGCTAACCAATCAAAAGTGAGGTGAGCTGACCTGACCCAAACTGTGGGGTACTATGCCATGGAAAAGCGCCATAAAATACAACAAAACATTATAAAAAATGCCTGAACATAAGTTTTAGGTTTAGGCTACCATTATATTTCTAAACAATGCCTAATTTCTGCATAGATATTTTAAAAAAAGTGAATTCATTTTATAGATGTTCTTGCATCTTTTAAAAGTGGAAAGAGAATGTTAATGCACTCTTTTTGTAGTTATGTTTCAAGTTGACTAGTAAAAAAACAGAATCAGTCAAATGTTCTGAAAAAAATCTAGATAATTTTTTTTGCCAAATGGCCCACCCCCACTTGTATGCTTTTTAAGAGACTTACATAATATTTTCACACATATTTGAGTTGTTTTTCTAGGCGAACTTATTCCTGTGGGTTAAGTTCGGTCTATATAAACAGAGCTTTGCAAAAAATTACATCACATATCTTGCTGGTATCCTTGCATGCAAGTGATGAAAGTTTACATTAGTCATGTACATTACATTATGCATTTGGCGGATCCTTTAATCCAAAACGAATTACGGTGCATTCAAGGTGACCCCTGTTATTATCAAACCCACAATCTTTTGGGCTGCTAATGCAATGCTATACCATTGAGCTAAAGGCACTTTATACACACACATTTATTCACAATGGTCTTATGCTAACATAAAAAGTCTTACAGTATAGCTATACTTTGAAATTTTAGTGGCATATTGACTCTATCTGTATGTGTACTACTGTCAAAATACGTTTTTATGCTTTTATAAAAAAGTTTTTAAAAATTAACTTCCTTCAACTTAAGAAATTAAGTAGAATGTAATGAATAAGTTTTTATTGCTATTTTAACCCAACAACTAAATTATTTTCAACCCAACGTTGGGTCAAAAAGGGACAAACCCAACCCACCGGTTTGTAATTTAACCTATGCTGGGTTGTTTTAACCCATTGTTGGGACCAATATAAACATTTTCTGGGTTAATGCAACCCAACGGCTGGTTTGTTCCTTTTTTTAACCCAGCATTTTTTTGTGCTCAGTGTATTAAGCTTTAAAAACGTACTTTTAATTGGGATCATATATTATATAGTTTTCTTATACAAAATACAAAGCACACACAAACAGACACTGTTATCTATCTAAAGTAGCAGGAGCCATTTATTCTGAAAGCCATGCATAATTAATACCCCACGCAAGTTGAAAATAAATTGTTAATATAAGCGGTGAAAGCTGAGGTGCTGTCGAGGCTAAGATGTGCCACAGGTCAGTCCGGTTCCATTCAGAGACTCGGAGGAATGTGGGAAGGGGAGGGAGGAGGACATGAGGGAATAGCTGGGGGTGTATAGAGCTTTCCTACCAATGGGAAAGACCACCAGGGTGGTTTAGACCATCAAACATTGATAACCCTGGCAACAAATAACCAAACACTAAGTGAGAACAGGCTCTCTTTATGGAAATTTACCACGGTAACTATAGTATCAGCCGAATTACCATAGTGATAGCACTACATTATTTACATTACTTACGGCAGACACTTTATTCAAAGCAACTTACAGCTCAGTTATAAATTTTACCTGGGATCAAGTGTGGTGAATTTATATTAGTCACTATGGTCCTCATATAGATATATCAAGATGACAGCAAGACTCTTAAGATCTTCTGGCACTGCTTTGAATGAAATCCCATGTCGATGTATTATGATTTATTATTTTACAGTAGAATCTATAACTAGTGGTACTTTGGCACGCGCACAATTTACTGTATTAAAAGATGACCAAACTTGTTATTGTAGTAGTGTAGTGTCATTACCATTTACTGTTTTCTAAAAAAAAAAGAAAATACAGCTATACATATGTAAGATACTGAAAACCTACAGAGTTTAACAAAAATAAATAAATAAATAAATGTAATGAAGGACACTGAAGAAAACGGGATTTAGGAAATAGCGGTTTTAAGACATCAACCCTGTCATTATTTTGTGACCCAGTGACACGATGCCTTTGTAATGTAAGTTTATTCATGTTATTTTAATGCTACCGACGAGCTGCGTAAAACAAACAGACAGCGCTTCGCTTCTTGGACGAAACTTGAAGGCTTGTAAAGCTCGTGCTGTTGATAGAAGCAAAGCAACGCGTGTACACACATTGATACAGTAATAAACATTTTTAAGATCTAAAATAAACCCTACTCGTTTCAAATGCGTCCGAGAGAATATATAAAAAAGTAAATCATCTCACCTCTGCGTGTTTTAAAGCGATGCGCGGCGGTTGTGTGTTTATCCAGATCTGTGAGCGGTTACAGTGCCGAGTTGCTGACTTCACTTTGTGCTCCTTTGTGGTTCTTTGGCAGACCCGTCTCACATCGCGTCGGGGCGGAGCTGGAAACAGCATGATGTCACGAAGGGGCGGGGATAAAAGGTCTGGTGGGAGCTTGAGGAAAGTCACTTTTCCACTGGAGTCTGGTTTACCTGATCAGTTATTGCTCGTGATGATGCGGTTGCCCGTCTGTCTGTCTGTCTGTGTGTGTGTGTGTGTGTCTATCTATCTATTTATCTATGTATTTATGGACAATAATATAAATGTCTTGCTGTCTATCTCATAAACAGTAATATTATGGAAAAATTTAAAAATCTGTCTGTATATCTGTTCATTTTTCTATTTATTTTATAAACAGTAATAGGATAACAGTAATATAAATGTCTGTCTGTCTGTCTGTCTGTCTGTCTGTCTGTCTGTCTCTCTCTCTCTCTCTCTCTCTCTCTCTCTCTCTCTCTCTCTCTGTCTGTCTGTCTGTCTGTCTGTCTGTCTATCTATTTTATAAACAGTTAATATATGGACAATATTATGTCTGTCTGTTTGATCTATCTATCTATCTATCTATCTATCTATCTATCTATCTATCTATCTATCTATCTATCTATCTATCTATCTATCTATCTATCTATCTATCTATCTATCTATGGACAATAATATAAATGTCTGTCTGTCTGTCTGTCTGTCTATCTCATAAACAGTAATATAATGGAAATAATATAAAAATCTGTCTGTCTATCTGTTCATTTTCTATTTATTTTATAAACAGTAATATGATAAAAATAATATAAATGTCTGTCTGTCTGTCTGTCTGTCTGTCTGTCTGTCTGTCTGTTTATCTATCTATCTATCTATCTATCTATCTATCTATCTATCTATCTATCTATCTATCTATCTATCTATCTATCTATCTATCTATCTATCTATCTATCTATGGACAATAATATAAATGTCTGTCTGTCTGTCTGTCTATCTCATAAACAGTAATATAATGGAAATAATATAAAAATCTGTCTGTCTATCTGTTCATTTTCTATTTATTTTATAAACAGTAATATGATAAAAATAATATAAATGTCTGTCTGTCTGTCTGTCTGTTTATCTATCTATCTATCTATCTATCTATCTATCTATCTATCTATCTATCTATCTATCTATCTATCTATCTATCTATCTATCTATCTATCTATCTATCTATCTATGGACTATAATATAAATGTCTGTCTGTCTGTTTATCTATCTATCTATCTATCTATCTATCTATCTATCTATCTATCTATCTATCTATCTATCTATCTATCTATCTATCTATCTATCTATCTATCTATCTATCTATATATCTATCTATCTATCTATCTATCTATGGACTATAATATAAATGTCTGTCTGTCTGTCTGTCTGTCTGTCTGTCTGTCTGTCTGTCTGCCTGCCTGTCTGTCTGTCTGTCTGTCTGTCTGTCTGTCTGTCTGTCTATCTATCTATCTATCTATGGACTATAATATAAATGTCTGTCTGTCTGTCTGTCTATCTCATAAACAGTAATATAATGGAAATAATATAAAACTCTGTCTGTCTATCTGTTCATTTTCTATTTATTTTATAAACAGTAATATGATAACAATAATATAAATGTCTGTCTGTCTGTCTCTCTTTGTCTGTCTGTCTGTCTATCTGTCCATCTATCTATCTAGCTATCTATGTAAACTAATATAATTGTCTGTCTGTCTATCTCATAAACAGTAATATAATGGAAATAATATAAAAATCTGTCTGTCTATCTTTTCATTTTTCTATTCATTTTATAAACAGTAATATGATAACAATAATATAAATGTCTGTCTGTCTCTCTGTCTGTATATCTATCTATTTTATAAACAGTTAATATATGGACAATATTATGTCTGTCTGTTTGATCTATCCATCTATCTATCTATCTATCTATCTATGGACAATAATATGTCTGTCTGTCTATCTATCTCATAAACAGTAATATGATGAAAATAATATAATAAATGTGTCTGTCTTATCTGTTCATTCTTCTATTTATTTTATAAACAGTAATATGATAACAATAATATGAATATCTATCTATCTGTCTGTCTGTCTGTCTGTCTGTCTATCTATCTGTCCATCTATCTATCTATGGACAATAATATAAATGTCTGTTTATCTCATAAACAGTAATATAATGGTAATAATATAAAATCTGTCTGTCTATCTGTTCATTTTTCTATTTATTTTATACACAGCAATATGATAACAATAATAAAAATGTCTGTATGTCGTCTATCTATTTTATAAACAGTTAATATATGGACAATAATATGTCTGTCTGTCTGTCTGTCTGTCTGTCTCATAAACAGTAATATTATGAAAATAATATAAAACTCTGTCTGTCTATCTGTTCATTTTTCTATTTATTTTATAAAAAGTAATATGATAGCAATACTATAAATGTCTGTCTGTCTGTCTATCTATTTTACCTGATCAGTTATTTCTTGTGATGATGCGCTTGCCTGTCTATCTATCTGTCTATCTGTTTATCTTATAAACAGTTAATATATTGACAATAATATAAATGCCTGTCTGTCTGTCTGTATCTATCTGTTCATTTTTCTATATGTGTCATAAACAATAATATAAAAAAGTGTGTATTTATGTGAGTGCATCATCCTAAAAATATAAACTTTAAATACATGAGCGTGTGTGTTTTTGTATACCTGCATACAGTAAAATACCAAAGAAACAGCCCTCAGCATAGAGTCTGAAGCTCCACAAAACTACAAAACCTTCATATTTATGCACAAATATGTAGGAGTTTGTGGGGAGACCCTCAAGAGGCCAGGGGAAGAATTTGATAGGAGTCTTGGGGAGTAAAACGAGAACCGCTGCTATCTTTGAGACTCCAGGATAACCATGCCCTCGGTTCACCGGGGGTGGTGTGGATTGTCTTCTTTTGTACAACAGAAGGAGAAAATGTACTGAAAGGCAAATTGAGAGAGCAGGGAGAGAGAGAGACTATGAAATGCCTCATGGTGTGATTTTTTTTACAAACCAAAAAAAACCCCATCAACTTTAACTCACAGAAGGATCAACCCAAATTAACAAAATAAAATCATTAGACAGCATGCTGCGAGAGAATCCGACAAGCCTTTTCTGCAGTCATTTGCTTTGTTCATGGGAGTGAAACGGGTGAATCACACAATTTTGTTACAAGTCGACTTGAAAGACAGCCATCGTTCTGCATCAGCGGCGACTGCACAGTTCATTAAAGTTCCTGTGAGAAAGTGCCAGAGTTAGCAGAGAGGGATTACTGATCAGAGGTGATATAAAACCAAAGGCACACCGAAATATACACAACAGAGGTTGTGATGAATTAGCATACAGCCATGCAAGCAGAAGTCATCTTTGGGTGCATCCTCAGCAGAGACCTTGTTTACAGTGTTTACATGCATTTGTTGTCAATGTGTTTGTACAGTGAAATAAATTCAGTGCCAGGCTTGTGGTGATTTTATGTGCAGGTGCAAAATAAATTTACAGCATTCAAAGCACTTTTAGACGAGCTGTGGAAGCAATATTTTGAAGTACTTTAAAATATAGCATTGAGTCATAACATATTCATGCACCATGATATTTACATAGCACTACAAACACTAAATAGAATACCATACCGAAATAAAGGTAAAAACAATAACTTACTGTAAAATATTATTGCATGACAAGTGTGGTAAGTTCACATACATTTATTCAAATGTGGGGAGTTCACAGTGCATTCAAGTTATTCACTTTAACAAGGATCGAACCCATAACCTTTTAAGCTACGGGAGCGTTAAAACTCGGTTTTCTGTTTTTACGGTAACTTACTGTACAAGCAAGTTGTAATTGTGTTGTATAGTAACTAAAAGCTAGTCACAGTTTAAATTTAATCAGGAACAGTATGTACAGTATCAACAAGAACATTTACAAGCTGTTTCTGTCTCTTTATCTGGATGCACCGTCAACTAGCATGTATTTGCGCAGACCGCAGTAGATTTGAATGCCCGGGCTGCATTCCCAGGCTTTGACTCAGTGGTTTCGCTGTCTGAACTATGGGAAACAAACAGGGGCATTCAAGCAGCCCTGGCCTTATCTGGAGTTGTGTTTGAGCTCCGAGGTCATTCGGTGCCATTCTGGCACCTGGGAAATTTGTTCGAGTATAATAATTTGATTTGATAAAAAATCTCAGGAGATTGAATAATGATATTTGCTGTATGCATGGCGTAGGCAACTCGAGGCTGATGGAAATTTAGCGTACAATGATTTTTGTATAGACGTCTTACTGCAGCCGGCCTAATCTGTAAAACATGTCACAGTGGGGAATTCATTTGTATGGGGTTTGGGTAGTTTCCAAAGTTCTGTTAAAAGAGGAAAATAGAGTCACACTGATGCAAGACATTGCAATTAAGATGTAAATAGAACCAAGGTTGGTTAATAAGTGTGTGTGTGACTGCACACATGCTTTTGAATGATTTTGTCTGGTTTGTATTATCAAGAAAAGAGGGTTTTATTGCAGTTGACGGAAGGATGTGGGCTGTACATCGATATGTCACGCAGTAGCGCTTCGGGTGACCTTAGTTTGTGTCCCGGGTCATAGACTCCTGTTTTGACACTGACCTCTTCAATAAAGCTAGGCAAATAAGTAAAGCTGAGAATCCATACATGCCATTTTCACCGGACGCATTCTGGCCAGGATTTCGGGTGCGTCCTCCGGAAGTTGCATTGGTCGACCACATACGTCATTGAGGTTCTCACATTTCAGTTAAGTACATGATAAAATTAAGATTTATTTCTCTTAAGACATACAATCATTGAAGTTTCATTCTTACCTTGAAATGTAACTGCTGCTTTTTTTAAGTAGAACCTGAAATATTAAACCTTGATGACGTATGTGGTCAACCAATGCGACTTCCGGAGGACGCACCCGAAATCCTAGCCAGGACGCTTCCGGCGAAAATGGCACGTATGGCCACCCTAGATAAACCGGAAGTCATTTATTCGCTATGGAGAGTCGCAAAGGGGCTCCGTGAGGTGCCGACCAACTGCAGATGCGTAATTTTTGGTCCGTTAAAAATTTTGAACTTGTGCGACTACACCACATGCGATACGTCAACCGGTAGTGATGTATGATGTATGCAACATGATCTCACGGAAAGTCGTGTTATAGTTACGAAAATTTGGATGAATTTATTTGTGTCCATGGCACGAAATTCAGCTTTTTTCGTACCTTGAGCACGACTTGAGAGACAAATTTCTGTAAATAGTTTTTCGTGTCTGTGGCACGACTTTCTTTTTAGTGTCATTTTATGTATTGTTTTCTATTTTTTTCCCCTATTTTTAAATCATTGTCGCTTGGGGTTAGACTTGGGGTTTGGGTTAGGATGTACTTATGTATTGGTTTCTACATGTTTTTCTTCTGCTTTTAAAACTTTTCTTGCCTGGAGTTGGGGTTCGAGTTGGGGATTGGATAAGGATGTCTAAAAATGTAACAGAAAGTGACAATGGTAAGAAAATAAGAAAAAACTATGAGAAAACAATACATAAAATGACACTAAAAACTATTTATAAATATTCGTGCTGACTGACACGAAAAAGACATTCGTGCTCAAGGCACGACAAAAAAACTAATAATTTAATACATTATAAATTAATAAAAATTTCCGTGACTATAACACGACTTTCCGTGAGATCAGTCTGGAGGTTACAATTATTAATCCTTTTTTTACTTTATAAGTAACACTTGCTCCTTTAAAAACTATTTATTACTGGTAAGTAATAAATTATTAATTTAATATTTAAACTGTATTAGTTTGAATTTTGCCTCAATATGTTTTCTACAAAAATATTGGCGGTCTTTGTCATACATGCTTAGTTGTTTATTGTTTCATTTATTTGTATTTATATACTTATTCCACTATTGTGAATATTCGTAGATTGAAGGTTATTGCGCTGGAATGAGCTTCTCTCCCTTATTGGCACGGATTTACGATTAAACTTAATTTCATGCGGACTGGCCTGGGGGGGAACTCTGACAGTCGTGTCCGAATGTCGTGTACAGTGGAAAGACGGCTTCAAACCCGTAGAACGAAAGTAAAATGTTATTGCTCAAATATCGCTTTTTCATAGCTTAAGAGATTTGATGGACGACTTAGTTGTGTTTAATTTAAAATCATCATGAAACAGAAGTAGCAATTGTCTTCTTTTTCTATCGCGACTTATATCCAAGTGATCTTTTTCCAGGCAAAACAAGTCTTTGATAGTTTTGCTGTTCCTTGTGAGGAGATGTTTTTCAAAGAGGGGAGGAGGTTAACGTTTTTGATTCCAGATTATGGATACAATTTTGTGTTACCTATAGGTTGAGAATGCCAAATGTTATTTCAGGTAGGATACGCAATTGAAAGTATGGCTGTAGGTTGTGTAACAGATTCAGATTTCAAAGTGAAAATTGCCCATTTAGTAGGAAAAGAGCTGTGGGGTTGAAATGCATTGTGGGAGCTGGGGAGCAAACGGGCTGATTTATTTGATTGCTCTCACTTCCATTTTATTTCCCTTTGTGCAAGAGGCACATACTTCTGATAGATATGAGACCCATTCCAGCGACCGTGACTTTCGGAATGACATCTGGAAATAGCCCAATCCATTCAAAGCCTAAAGTCTTAAGCTCCCAACGGTTACAGCCGTCTTGGGATATCCATACAGTAGGTGATTGAGAGCTAAACCCACCTTTTGGAAAATGTCGTTTCGGATGTCATTTCTAAATTTGCATGTTAATATTAAACATATAAATAATAAAAAAATACTACGTTTGAACCATTCCTGATGACCTTGAGCTGCACAAGAATGCATCTGATTTCTATGAAATGCGACTGGAGAATCAATCAATTTCAAATTCCCGAGAAACGGTGTGAAAATATTGATGGCGTGCTGTCATCCTTTTGCTTTTGTGATACGGGCTGACATTTCGAAGCGTCCGGGGACTGTGAGCCCTCGTTGGACGCAAGGTTATAGTGAAGCGAAATGAATTGCTTTTCTGAAATGCACATTCATTGTGAGATCACACACCCAAAAATCACAGTCAATCATACAGTAGTTTTTATTTAAAAAACATAGAGATGGAATTTTGTTAGGCCTTTACCAGCTTTTAAATAGCATTGAAATCCAACAGAATTTAATTATAGGAGTGTTTATATAACTCATAAAGGATCAGATATACAAACACTTAATTATATTGGCACAAAACGATAAGAAAAACAGCAAGATGAGACAACAGGCGAAGTCCAACTGATGCAGGCATATTTAGACCAACAATAAACCCTAACATTAATCTCATGGCAATTCGTACGTTTTTTACATGGTAGCTAAATCGTCATAACTCAAGTGACCACATTCATACGTTTTTGTACGATTTGCTTTCGCCCCTGTCTGTGATGTTGGGGTAAAGAGGTGGGGTTTCACTTTTTTTATGCGTTTCATATGAATTCACACGAATCGGTAAATTCCGTACAAATTCCTGTGAGATTGGGCTAAATAAACAGAATAGGTGAAGTGTAGATGCAATGAGAGAAAGTTTATTAATCTTTGATGCACCGGGGACAGTGCCACTTTTCTGACAAATTGCAAATTACATTTCAAGACAATTACTGTCACACTTTAAAACCCACACTGTTAGAAGTCTTTATATCATTTTACATAATCCACAGTTCGGCAATTTTGTGTAAGGACAGTGACAGTTTGGTGTAAATCTTGCAAATGAGATCCCTGGTTTAATGGAATAGTTTTTTCTTATACAGCAAAGATGAATTGTAGAGCAAATGAAGACTTTTGCTTATTTCTCACTTTTCTCGATTTAAAGCCCTAAAAATTATATGTGCTTTCTCTATACTCTCAGAAAAAGCTACAAAAGCTATAACTTGGGTACGAAGTACAACTTTGTACCTGTACACATTTTTTTTTTATACACATATGTGTGTTCCCCATTAAACCCATGACCCTAACGCAATGCTTTACCAACTGAGTTACAGGAACACTTATTTTTTATAAAAAAAACTTAATACTTATGAAAACTTAAATGAAATATAATTTAGGGTTCCACTATGCCTCTCGAGCTCTTAAAGTGTGATAAAATTATTTGACGGGCATCACCTTAAACCACCCTCTTTAACATCAACAGGTTTAACATTTTTTTACTAATTCTAAGTATCACAACACAACTAAAACCACAACCACCCGCACTTCTTTGACATGCAAAACAGTAACCACAAAGCTGTTCTTCACATGCAGCCTGGGCTCCTTGTTCAATCTTTTAGTTAATTAGCCCTTAAGTCTCTTATTCAGCAGACCATTGACTGCCATGGCAACGTGAATATGACATGATATGACCTCTTTGTCTCATTTGGTAAAGCTTCAATAGGACTGTCTCAATCTTAATTGGATGCAGGGAGACTGTCTAGATGCAGCTTTAGATTCAGAGTGACGGAGAGTTGAGCCCTAAACACGCCCCAAAATGTCGGCCTTTTTTTGAAAAAAGCTTCTCAACATTTTCTTAAGAGAAGAAAGAGAATAGATCACACAAAAAAATGAAATTTTTTTCACACAAACAATGAAAAAAAAACCCACTGGGTTATTTTCAACCTAGCACTGGCCCTAAAAGGGACGAGCCCAGACCCTTGGGTTTGGAATTTAACTTATGCTGGGTTGTTTGTTGTTGGGTCATATATAAACTAAACTAAAAATAACCAAGCATTTTTACAGTGATATTGGGATATGGGTGTGAGTGAGAAGTTAGAGACGTAATTGTTTTACATTATAATACACTGTAAAAAATACTGGGTTATTTTTAACCAATACTTGGGTCTATCCATGGATGGATCAAATATGAACATTTTCTATACTGTAGGTGAATTAACGCAAAAGTTGAGTTTGTCCTTTTTTACCCAACTTTAAAAATATAATAATATAATATGTAAAGTGTATTTTTTTAAGCAAATTATTGCAGTTAACTTCTTTTTCAAAAGGTTACATTGAGAGTGGTTGAATTGCACAGTATATGTATATGCACAGTATAGGTTGTATGAAATTATTTAAATGTATTACTTATTTTTTATTACAAATGTTTTTACAGCTTTTAAGGAAACATCTGCGGGCTATTTCAACCCAGTGTTGGGTCAAAAAGGTACAAAACCAACCCACTGGGTTGTAATTTAACATTAAACTCAAAATTCTGGGTTGTTTTAACCAGTGTTGGGGTAACGCATCACAAGTAACGTCCATTACATAATAATATGCATTACTTTATAAATGTACACATTAACATTTAAGTTACTTTTTTAAAGTAATGCAAGTTACTTTTCAGTTTAATTAATTAGATGTAAAAAAAACAATGTACTGCATTAAACATATTAACGTAGAATTACACACTTGAACGTAGAATTACACACGCGTGAACAGTTTTTGTCAGAAATAGAGATGGCAGGCCAAAATTTGACATTTTTGCGATTGAAATATGCAATTTCTGAATGCAGAACTTCTCATTCATAAAAACCTGCAAAGTAAGAAAAAGTAATGCAAAAGTAACTTAAAAGTAACGTAAGCATTACTTTCAATGAAAAGTAACTAAGTAACGCAATTAGTTACTTTTTTAGGGAATAACTTAATATTGTAATGCATTACTTTTAAAAGTAACTTTCCCCAAAACTGGTTTTAACCCATTGATAGGTCATTTATAAACATTTTTTGGGTTTATTTAACCCATTAGGTGTTTTTTTTTCTTCGTTACCCAGCTGAAAATAACCCAAGTATTTTACAGAGTCTAAAGGGTTGTCTAAAGCCTACACTGTAAAAATATTTTTAAGTTGAATTACCTCAATATTTTAAGGCAACCAGGTAACTTACTTTTGTAAGTTGAACCAACGTTTATATTTTTATGTGAAAGATTCGGGACCAATTTGCCAAAAAAATCCCCCCAAAACAAACACATTTTATGTATGCTCTGTGAAGTTCTGGGTTTAATTTATAAAAAGGATCCTTACCAAAAGTCTTCGTACGCACAAAAGCCAAAAATGGCATACGGCAAAAAAAAAAAAAAAAAAAAAAAAAAATATATATATATATATATATATTAAAACATATAAAACAAAGCAATGTTCCCTTTATAAATCACAGATCACCTGCAAGTGTGCGTACATGAATCATCCTTAGATCCCACCCTGCAAGCCCATTATCCCCTCAAGTTTGTTTTTTAATAGATCACAACCTTTGCGTGGGAGCTGGCGTCTGCACGTTCCCAGCCCCGTTTTGTGCATACGCACACTTTATAAATGAGACCCCTGATCTGTGAAACATTCTCAATACTATACTTTAACCCTCTTTTACTCTTTAATGTAAATTGCCAGTGGTACGTTTTTGCTATTAGCAGACGGTAAGGTGTATACTCGACAAATTTTGTTTGCTGTATGCATTGCTAGACCCGAGAAGAAAATAAATAGACTCTGCAGCAAATCCGCACACAGTGATTAAAGAGTCATGCAAGCATTCAGTGGCTTGTTTAATATAGTCATTAGATATATAATAGTATAGCATCAATTTGCAGCAAGATAAACTCAGTTTAACTGGTCTATTTTACAAGCCCTGCTATAAAAATGAAGAAATTAAACCTTTCTTTCTTGCAGGACTATATTAATAGTAGTTTGATGGAGTGAAAGGGTACGGTTCAGTGCTTAAAAGAGCCCTTCAGAAATCATTGCTCACTTATTTGCTGGAATAGAGAGAGAGAGACATTCAGTGTCCTGCTCTTTCCGGTTGCCACAGTAACATCCATAATCCATGACAATGTGATCAGATAAAACAGACCTTTCTGACAGCTCTGTCTGACACCGGTGTCTCTGTCTCTACACTAACATGCATGCATTTGGCAGATGCCTTTATCTACAAAACCACATACTGTCAGAAAAATGGCAAAAAAATGGCTCCTAGATGTCACTGGGGTGGTTCCCTTTAAAAAATATATACATATTAGTACCACATGTATATACATATCAAAATGTTAGGATCTTTTCAAAGGGTACTGCCCCAGTGACAACTTGGGACCATTTTGACTTTTTTTGGGTCGATGGCGCAGAACTGAATGTTTTGGTCATTTCAGTCTCTGTCTGCGGCTGGAAGTGGGCAGTTTCCTTCTATACAAAGACAACACAGCCATCTGGTAGTGTTACATCACATTCATTGTGAGCTGTTGATGGGTGTGTGTGTCTGAATCAAAGATTAAAGGCTAAACATTTGATGTTTCGGCCCATTTTATCATTTTATTCCTGCCGCTTTGTCACACAGATGTGACACGCTGACATGAATCACGATACAGAAGTATATCTTCTTCTCAAACGTAATGGTTTATACAGGGGTTGTGTTTTGTTTCAATACCCTTTATCAATTATCATATTTATGTTATCTGTTGCTTTTGTGTGTGAAATTATCACAGATGTGTTTCCGTACAGACACAATGTCCTGTTAATAAAATAAAAACATCCTGTTAAAAACACACACATTAATATATTTTCTCCCAAAAAATAATTTATTTACATGCCCGATTGCTGTTCTTTACAACCACACATTATTTTTATTTGAACATTTCTCTTTTACTTCGCAAACCCACTCTCTTAGAAAAATAGGTACAAAAGATGTCACTAAGGCGGTAATGTACATTTTCAAAAATAACTTCTTCGCACCAACATTGTAAAAAGTTGGTTAAACTTAAAAAGTGACTTCTATTGGTAACACCTTAAAATTCAAGCTTATTCAACTTAAAATTTTCACCTAAATTGAATTGAATTTAAGTTAAATAAACTTTTAGGGTACCAATTAAAGAGGACATTTCACAATACTTTTTAAAGATGTCAAATAAATCTTTGGTGTCCCAGAGTACGTATGTGAAGTTTTAGCTCAAAATACCATAGAGATCATTTATTATAACATGTTAAAATTAACACTTTTTAGGTTTGAGCAAAAATGTGCCGTTTTGGGTGTGTCCTTTAAAATGCAAATGAGTTGATATCTGCACTAAATGTCAGTGCCGTGGTTGGATAGTGCAGATTAAGAGAGGGTATTATCCTCTTCTGACATCACAAGGGGAGCCACATTTCAATAACCTATTTTTTTACATGTTTGCAGAGAATGGTTTACCAAAACTAAGTTACTGGGTTTATCTTTTTCACATTTTCTAGGTTGATAGAAGCGCTGAGGACACAATTATAGCAATTAAACATGGAAAAAGTCAGATTTACATGATGTGTCCCATTTAAAGTAACTTTTTAAGTCGATCCAACTTTTCACAGTGTAAAGGGTACATATTAGTACCCTATAGGTACACATATATATACCTAAATGGTACATATTAGGACCTTTTTAAAGGGTACTGTCCCAGTGACAGCTATTGTACCTTTCTTACAGTGCAGGATAACTGAACGTTAATCTAGGATTGTTAACTGAGGGGTTACACTTACCCCAAGTTTTAACAAAATTATAGAAGTTCAATTAACAGTTTAACTTCACTCAAAATAAAGGCAGGGCTTTGAACCATAATTTTTTCCCAATTGTTTTTTTCCGAACAGAAACAGTATTTTAAAGTTTCCAGTTTTTGGTTCAACCCAAAAATTTAAGTTCCTGAACCGGTTAGAACAAAAAATAAAGTTCCCGAACCGGTTAATAATGTTCCATGTCTGCTGTGGGACATACAAATAAGTAGTCTGATCATGAGGACATTAAACTTAAATTATTAGTCTACATAATTTTCCTTAAGTCTCTATCTTGTAATCAAACATTTAAAAAGGCTTTATTATGTAAGCGGCATAACTGTTATTCTGACATGCCTACATTTGTTGAGTGCACTTAAACGCGCACACACACAGATGGAGGACGAATTCCAAACGGCGCTTTGGGAAGAAGATGCAGCATAAACAGTCGCTCCACATACAGTGAAAATAACGTTGTTTTTCAGTGCTTTATTCACCAAATGTATTTTAATGGACAACAGTATGAGACACAGTCGCGCAACTCTCTCTCAAGTTCATACATCAAAAGTTCTAATCTTTGAAGGGCGGAGTTGGACCGGACACATTAAACCGCATGTGCGTACAGAAAATTGCTCACTTTAGCGTCTTTTAGCGGTTAAATGGTTTAAAATCACTTAAGTGTTAACATTTGCAAGCCTTTGAAACACGTCACAATCAACTTTCACCCTATTTAAATTTGCGTATTGATCCACGAATCGCATGGGAGGCGAACCGTGGGTCGTGTTCTGTACGGATCACGGATCAACTGCTCTGGTGTGGGGGGCAGTGCCCTCCCTCGTCGAAACCCCCAAATTCCCCCTATGTTTATGTCACCAATCATATCTGCCATTTCGTATTTTGTCACATATGAAGTTTTTCCTTCTAGGTCTTATTTTGTCTCGTAACGGCAAAGTTAACTTCATTTTGGCTCAGGAAACCCATTTAGCATTTAGACTAAATCCACAAGGACCTCCGTTATACTATAAAAAATGTGCATGATGGGCACTTTACCTTTTACCACCAGCCATTAAATAAACATAACAACTGGATTGAAATCATGTCGCCAGTCACAGCACTTATAGAGTTAAGTGAAGCAGGAGGTTTTTAGGTAAATCCTTGACATTCGCTACATTTACTCAAGAAATGAAAGTCTGTTTCCCCTTTTATATGAACGAATATTGGTTAATAAAACAGAAAATGGCAGTGATGTTTCCACATCAAAACACGATGGGTAATCTTATTAATGTCATTCTGCTTAATGGTAAAATGCACAGAATGCCATTTAAAAGATAAACGGGTGGTGTCTTTCAAAACAGAAACAGGAAAATCATCGTCTTATTTTTCTGATGATAGCATCTCTCCTCCCTGGATCAAATTGACGTTTTTCAGTCTCTAATGGAAAATATAAACATGCTGCAATACTAAATTGCATTATACAGACATATAAAAGGCCTACACAATGATATAGATACAAACGCACACATCTGCACACTTCAATTATTCACCCTTTGATGATGCAGTCAACAGAGGATGAATATTAATGTTGGAGAATAAGAGATAACATAAAGAGCAAGATACAGCAAGAGGAAACAAACACATACAGAATAATGGATACGTTGTCTCATTTTCTTTTCCGGGTCTATAATCCTTCAGTTGTTGTTTGGGGGGATAGGACGTGCAATAGGGTGTTTTATTTGGGCAAATGAACCTCAATTGACTGCACTCCAAAAAGAAACGCATGCACAGATATCCCATTTAAAATGTTAAGCCTGTGGGAAGTCGTATCATTTGCACATTGTTGTTGTAGATATACGTCCCATGCAGAGATATGATATTAAATTGTTTTGAAAATTGGGTTTTTAATTGAAATCCTGCCTGAACATGACGAATTGAACCATTGCATTACGAGAAAACAATCATGGGTTCTTTTCAACCTAATGTTGGATCAAAATGGGATGAACTCAACCAGTTGGGTTGTAATTTAAAGGGACATTCCAATATTTTTGAAAATAGGCTCATTTTCCAGCTCTCCAGAGTTAAACATTTGATGTTTACCGTTTTGAAATCCATTCAGCCGAACTCCGGGTCTGGAGCTACCACTTTTAGCATAGCTTAGCACAATCCATTGAATCTGATTAGACCATTAGCATCGCGCTAAAAAATAACCAAAGAGTTTCAATATATATATTTTTTTTAAACTTGACTGTACATCTAGGTACACAATGTTACTGCAGAAGAGTCAAGTTTTAAATAGGAAAAATATTGAATCTCATTGGTTATTTTTTGCCCGATGCTAATGGTCTATTCAGATTCAATGGATTATGCTAAGCTATGCTAAAAGTGCTAGCGCCAGACCCGGAGATCAGCTGAATGGAATCCAAAACGGTACGAATCAAATGTTTAACTGTAGGGGAGCTGAAAAATGAGTCTATTTTCACAAAAAAGTGTAATGTCCCTTTAACCAATGCTGGGCTGTTTTAACCCATTGCTGGTCGAACTATAAACATTTTCTGGGTTCATTTAATCCAACGGCTGGGTTTGTCCTTTTTTGACGAATAAAACATAAAAATAAAACATAACTACCCTCCTTTTTTCTCTTACAATTTATCAACTTGAGATTGACCTAGGCCTTGTCCACATGGACACTGGTATTTCTGTAACTGTGACTTTTTTTTACGCGATTTGGCCGTTCGTCCACATGGAAACGCAGTGTGACGTCACTGAAACCGAACATTTTGGAAAACCCCTGCCAAGGTGAGTATTTTAAGAAACGCCGGTTTCGGTGTTGTCGTGTAGACAGTAAAACCGGTGTTTTGCATTGCGACGTCATTTTTGTTAGGCTTCTGATTGGGCAAGGTGGCTTTACAATCACGTGTTTTTGCGTATTCATGTAGGCGGAGATTTCTTTTAAACCGAGCATGTGTGGAGTTTTTTTATACCGCAGGAGGAAAACACTGTCAATGCCCAAAAGTAATAAAGAAGCAAACATGCACACTATACACCTCAAATTTCTTTATCTTGAAAACAAATGAAAAACAAATTAGAGCTGCTCACAACAACCCTTGTGCAACATCTAATAGCAAATTGTAATTAGTTGTATTTGTATTAAACGCATGAGGTGAATTTGATTATATAAGCAGTTTTATCCATGTGCCTTTAGAGCTCCTTCAATATTAAAAGTATCCCAGAATGCACATTAAAACAATCTTGAAACGTTTCCATATTTGCAATTAAAGTAAGAATGCAAATGCATCATTGTATGAACAAATAGTTATATTACACAAATCTTAACGTATTCACACCGCCTTGGCCATCTACTGTATTAAATCTTTCATGTTGCCAAATGCTCTCCAGTAATATTTCAGTTCAAAGCTTACAAATCTCCCATTCATGTTGTGCCATAAATTTTTAGGTGATGTTTGCGTCCTGTTGACCTCTAAGCTTTCATTTGCATCCAAACAAATGCATGCTTTTATTTATTGCCATATAATCCTTAAAGGGACATTCCACTTTTTGAAAATATGCTCATTTTCCAGCTACCCTACAGTAAAACATTAGATTTTTACCGTTTTGGAATCCATTCAGCCGATCTCCAGGTCTGGCGGTACCACTATTAGCATAGCTTAGCATAATCCTTTGAATCTGATTAGACTATTAGCATCGCCTTCAAAATTAACCAAATAGTTTTGATATTTTTTCTAGAAAATCACAACTTTTAATTTTCCGTCAGTCTTAATACACGATGTAACTACAGAAGAGTCAAGTTTTAAATAGGAAAAATATCGAAACTCTTTGTTTATTTTTTACCACCATTTTTTGGCCATTGTTTCTGACAGTGGGTATTAAACCTATAACCTTGGTGTAACAAGTGCCATGCACTACCAGCCAAGCTACAGTAAGGTGGTGACTCTGGGTAAAGAGCTTATCACAGTCCAAAATTCTGACCTCTAACTACAAGCAGTCTGGTAACCTGGATTAACCCTTCTTGTCGCAACCAATTACCGAAAGCAATAGCTGACACCTGCCCTAGCCGTGTAACCCAGACACAGGGTAAGCATACACCTATTTATTTTGTAAGCTCGGGCTGTGCCATATTTAGTGAGTGTTTGTTGCGATTTATTCACAACCTGACTGTGGGTTGTGTTACTATTTGTGTAATTTGTTTAAAATGTGCTGTAGTAATAATACTTGAAAGTGTGTATTTTATGTAAGCGTTAAGGTGACACCAGAATGTAACAGGCAGCCAATTCATCACAAGAGCCTCATAATCCGCTTAATCCAACTTAATTATAGCGCCCGTGTTGTTTCTAATGCTTGTTTACTACGGGATGATAATGAGACGATGTCTAGAAGGGTGAATGGCCAAATATTTCACTGATTAAATTTTAGCTTGTGTCAGCAAATATGTGATTTATATAGTGGTAGGAAAAAATGTCATTTTCCCGGGGCAATACTTTTAAAAACGTCCTTATACTGTATGTATCATTTAGGTACAGATAAGTATACATTTGGTACCGATATGTACATTTGAGGTACTAATATGTACTCTTTAGGTCCAAATGTGTACTTTTGTAAAGGGCACTGCCATAGTGACAGCTAGGGACCATTTCAGTTGTTTGCATTGCAAAGTCCATATTAAAGACCCCACTGAATCAAATTTGGAGATTTGGGGCTGTTAGTATGAAACTGTTAGTACACAGTTACTGTAGTATGTTTGTATGCAACTGTTTGCCTTATAGGGCGTACACTCCAAAAGCAAAGCAACGCGTTCCTCGCTTTAGATTACTCGTGGGATTTAACTTCCCGTCCATGCTAATTTTCCGCTTGAGTTGAATATTTTCAACTTGCGTGAAGACACATTTGGGGCGAATAGCGATTGTTTTTGCAACTATTTGCATCTTTGCGTTGACTTTGTATGTAACCTATAACGCAAATCGTTAAATTCGTGTTTGGTGTGTAATGCTAAGTACACAACAAACACGTAGCATCGCATTCCTTGCTCTAGATTACTTGTGGGATTTAACTTCGCTTGAGTTGAATATTTTCAGCTTGCGCAAAGATGGATTTGAGGCGAATAGCACGTGTTTTCGCGCAAATTGATGAACTCGCACTTGGTGTGTATGGTGTAATGCTACGTACACACCAAACGCGTAGCATCTTGCTCTAGATTACCTGTGGGATTTAACTTCATGTCATGCAATTTTTTTGCTTGAGTTGAATATTTTCAACTTGCGCAAATACGCTTTTGAGGCTAATAGCACTTGTTTTTGCGGCAATCGGGCTGATCAATTCGCGTCATTCGCTCCACACAAGTTTGCGTCTATTCTTGTCTTTGCATTGACTTTGTATGTACACTACTCATGCAAATTGTTGAATTCGCACTTGGTGTGTAATGCTACATACACACAAAACGCGTAGCATCGCGTTCCTTGCTCTAGATTACTTAGATTACTTAATTTTGTGTCATGCAAATTTTTCGCTTGAGTTGAATATTTTCAACTTGCACAAAAGACGCATTTGAGCCGAAAAGCACGTGTGGCAATCACGCCGCCAAATATGCGTCATTTGCATCGGCCCACGTGAGTTTGCATCTATTCATGTCTTTGCATTGACTTTGTATGTAATCTACTCGCGCAAATCGTTGAATTCGCGTTTGGTGTGTAATGCTACTTACACACCAAACACGTAGCATCGCGTTCCTCGCTCTAGATTACTCATCGGATTTAACTTTCTGTCATGCAAATTTTTCGCTTGAGTTGAATATTTTCAACTTGCGCAAAGGGGAATAGCATGTGTTTTTGCTGCAATCGCACGGCCTAATTCGCGTCATTCGCACCGCCCCGCGCTAGTTTGCATTTATTCTCGTCCTTGTATATAATCTACTCGTGCAAATTGTTGAATTGTTGAATTTGCGTTTGGTGTGTAATGCTACGTACACACCAAACATGTAGCATCGCGTTCCTCGCTCTAGATTACTCACGGGA
This sequence comes from Misgurnus mizolepis, assembly GCA_025389145.1. Classification (NCBI taxonomy): domain Eukaryota; kingdom Metazoa; phylum Chordata; class Actinopteri; order Cypriniformes; family Cobitidae; genus Misgurnus; species Misgurnus mizolepis. The sequence goes on along the minus strand of JAIFKI010000021.1, from coordinate 12,292,393 downwards.
TTTAACTTCCTGTCATGCAAATTTTTCGCTTGAGTTGATATTTTCAACTTGCGCAAAGGCGAATAGCATGTGTTTTTGCTGCAATCGCACGGCCTAATTGGCTTCATTCGCACCGCCCCGCGCTAGTTTGCATCTATTCTCGTCCTTGTATATAATCTACTCATGCAAATTGTTGAATTGATGAATTTGCGCTTGGTGTGTAATGCTACGTACACACCAAACATGTAGCATTGCGTTCCTCGCTCTAGATTACTCACAGGATTTAACTTCCTTTCATGCAAATTTTTTGCTTGAGTTGAATATTTTCAACTTGCGCGAAGACATTTTTGATGCGAATAGCGTTTGTTTTTGCGGCAATCAAGCTGCCCAATTCGTGTCATTCACATTGCCCCGCAGGAGTTTACGTCTATTCGCGTGTTTGAGTTGACTTTGTATGTAATCTACTCATGCAAATCGTTGAATTTGTGTTTGGTGTGTACAGTAATGCTACATACATACCAAACACGTAGTATCCCGTTCCTCGCTCTAGATTACTCCTGGGATTTAACTTCCTGTCATGCAAAATTTTCGCTTGAGTTTACATTGACTTTGTATGTAACCTACTCTCGCAAATCGTTTAATTCGTGTTTGGTGTGTAATGCTACGTACACAGCGAACACATAGTATTGCGTTCCTCGCTCTAGATTACTCGCGGGATTTGACTTCCTGTCAGGCAAATGTTTCGCTTGAGTTGAATATTGTACACTTGCGCAAAGACGTGTTTGAGGCAAATAGCATGTGTTTTTGCGGCAATCGCGCTGCCCAATTTGCATCATTCACATCGCCCCGCGTGAGTTTGCGTCTATTCGCATATTTGCATTGACAATCACGCTGCCCAATTCGTGTCATTCACATTGCCCCGCAGTAGTTTACGTCTATTCACGTGTTTGCCTTGACTTTGTATGTAACCTTCCTCGCGCAAATCATTAAATTCGCATTTGGTGTGTAATGCTACGTACACACCAAACACAGCATCGCGTTCCTCACTCTAGATTACTTCCTGTCATGCAACTTTTTTGCTTTTGTTGAATATTTTACACTTGTGCAAAGACGCATTAAAGTTTACAGTCCGGTAAAATGGATAAAAATATGAATGACTCATCATGCACTCACTCATGTTGACCAATAAAAAGCTTTCTAGACTGAGAAGCCCCTCCTACTAAATTATAAATACAATTGTTTTCTGCGAAGTATGTTTAGCAAGTCTGAAAAAAAAATTTGACTGTAAGCGTGTGCACGTGTATTTTTGTGCCGTGGGATGTTGACCTTAACCAGTTGATCTCTGTGAGGTGTAAGGTTAAGTCTTGTTTCCGGTTGTAATTAACAATTGGATGAACGCTTGAGGGCTTTTCTGCTGTATACAGCACTAGACTAACCCGACAAATGGCTGTTTATAACACGCAACCCTTGATTTCCAGCCAAACCAATTCTGTGATCCAGATTAAACCTCACTTCTTTCTACTGTAGGTGGCTCGAAGTGCCAAATATTGATCAGGCTTTTGTGCTGCCAATCGACCCCGCAGCCCTGCATGGAATATTGAAGTCTTTAGTACAGGACTATAAAGCACGGAGATGATTTTCTTTTTCTCATTTCATACTTTATTGCAGCAGTCCGCGACGTCTGCCTTTTGAAATACTGGCACTGTCAAATGTAGCCTTCAAGTGTGTTTGGAAATATTGCAATATTTGGCGGGCACGAATGACCAGACTGTGGTGTTTATACCAGTATGGATGGAATTTTAAATATTATATATATATATTCACACGTGAAAAATACTGTATATTATTTACTGTAGTATATTATAGTAACTACTACAGTATTCTATAGTGCTAACTATAGAGAATTGATCAACTAGTAAATACTGCAGTATAGAATAATACTTACTAGGTAACTTTTAAAAAATAAAAATTTATTGGGAGATCTGCATTACCTTTCATGTCTAACGGATATGACTGTGGCCTTAGTTTCACTGGGTTAAGTGGCTTAGAGCTGCTTATTTCCAAGTGATTTATCTGTGGAAGCAGAAGAGACTAAACAGATGATAGTATATGCAGGTTAGATTACACACCTTTATCTGCAGACAGGGGCCATGCTTTTTTATTTTCCATAAAACCTTGCAAAACCATTCAATTAACATCAAGAAGTGACATGTTTTACAATCAAAGTCTGCCATCTAGTGGCTAAGGCACGCATGGCAGAATGGACAGATGGTTAATAAATGTGGCTTGGCACAAACAATGCATATTTGGACGTGTGTGTGACATCTAATAATTCAAATACACAAGAATCAATGACCAGAACTACAGATCTTTAGCCTGATTTCATTTATCAAAGTGATAAAGACATTTTGGTTTTATAAACGGACCAACAACCCACACAAATGAGCCAATCCAAAAACAGGCTTTCATTAAAATAATAAAAATTCCAAACTTGTAAACTTTATGCTGTATGTTGTATACACAAGCAAATATGATGGCTATGGTAAATGTATGGTTGCCTTTTTGGATCTTACTGTACATCACTTTAAAGAGCATGGGCTATGTGTGGTGTAAATAGTACAAAAAAAAAAACATAGAATAGTTTAGTATTTACTATAGTAAACTTTAGTAAGATACTATAGTGTTTTGGACCTTACTATAAAGTAGCCTATATTACAGTACAAATCAATACATTATAGTTAATACTACAGAATACTGCCAACTTTATTATTTTTATGTAAAATGATATCTCCATTGTGTTCTCTATTTATCGTTGGAAAAATATTCAAATATGTTATTTCATCCCTTAAATTCAAACAAAATAATAATAAAAATACCATATTTTGTTACTTTAGGAAATTAATGTTTATTCAAAATTTTTTCTTTTTGAAGCATTTATATTATAAAATATTGTATCAAATTTGATATATGAACGTTTCATCCGTTTATATTTGCATTTATTATTTGCATTTATTTTTTAAATAAAATTAAACATTACAGAAAAAATAAAAAATAAAAACATTACAGAATACTACAGTTTACATTAACAAAGTGAAATAATGACTATATAATACTATAATAAACTACAATTTATTATAAGTAAACACTAAAATACTATATAGAATATTTCTAAATGTGGGAAGGTGAATAAACGCAATATTTGTATTTAAAATTAATTAGTCAGATTATTTATTTATTATTTATTAATTAATGTATAAATGCTAATGACCTTAAATGATAAAATTTTTGGTGATTCCCTGCATTAATCTTTTTTTTGGATACACTGGAACGAAAGTTTGTGTATTTTTATTTTTGTTTGTATGTTTTCTTTTTGATACGAAACTTTGTGTCTAAAAAAGTGTAGTAGATAGTAGTAATAAAAAACTTGTTTTTTGACATTTTAAAGCGTTTTACCGGATAATAGCAGCCGTGCCCCCACGTAGCCTACATGAAAAGTAAATTTGAACTGAGAGAGCTTGCCTCCTGTAAATGTCAAGTGGTGACTTCTTCGGCTTTTTATCACACCGTAAGTGAATCAGGGTGCCCTCGTCCGTTGCCATGGCGGGTTGCCAGGCGATGACTCAGCGTTTTGGCGAACCTTTTCGTCGCAGCGAGAGTCGAGAACGAAGCGCCTCAGCTGCACGGTAACGGGCCATCACCGTGACAACGGCTGAAGCGACAGAAAGGGCGCCGAATCTCGACGGGCGATTTGTATGCGAAGAAAAGTTCTCCTTAAATACACGCCAAACAAAAAGGTAACCGCGTTTCTCTCTATGCTGCTTTCAACGGCGCGCACGCATGCGCACTGTAAACAGACAGTGTCAAACGTGGCCAAACTAAATAAATCTTCTTTATGAGACTGTAAACAAGCACATTTAATTTCTCAAACGTTCAAAAGGTTATCCAGCGAAAAGCTGTGCTGGAATTGTCTTTGCAAATCCTTGTGAGTTTAGGGAAAAACATTTTTTATTCAAAGCGACTTATTCAAGCTATAATTCTTTATCAGTATGTGTGATCCCTGGGAATCAAACCCACAACATTTGGGCTGCTAACATAATACTCTGCGGACAGAGCTACAAAAACACTTAAAAACTTTGTTAATTTGCTTGTATACGTTTTGATTTACTTTACTCTTATTACACAAATATACACAACCCATGTCTGTTTATGTTTAACTATATAATATTACAGAAAAATTACATTATCATATTTTCAGTGTTTAATTCATCTCTAAAACACAACTTCAGGGTAGACCAGGGGTGTCCAAAGTCGGTTCTGGAGGGCTGGTGTCCTGCAGAGTTTAGCTAAAAGTTCCCTCAACACACCTGCCTCAAAGTAGGCCTATCTAGTTTGCCTAGTAAGACCTTGATTAGCTGGATCAGGTGTGTTTGATTAGGGTTGGAATAAAACTCTGCAGAGACACCGGCCCTCCAGGATTGGACACCCCTGGAGTAGACCATCGATGCCTTAGCATGTCAAAAAGAATGACCCAATTAGATGAGTGGCAGCTTGAATGACATGTGCAACAACCAACCAGCACTTTGCTTCTTGCATATGATTTTGTTTTCATGGAAAGTTGAAATAATTCATGTTTTGATGTCTTAAAGTATACTTTAATGAGATGAAAATGATACTAAAACAATTAAATTTCACAAGTTACAAACCTATAAAATAGTGATGCACCGATGTATCGGCCGCCGATATTTATCGGCCGATTTTTGATGAATTTGAAACCATCGGCATATCGGCAATAGCATGAGAAAAACAATCGGTATCGGCCTATTAATTAACTGCATAAAGAAATCCATTATATGTAAAAAAAACGAGTTAATGTTGTTAATAAAATAAATGCTGAATAGCAAAAACCACCTTTGAAGGTTGTCATGCTGTCTTATTATATTTGTTTTAGCTTAATTTGTGTCTCTCTTATTATGTTGGCCAGTTGAATGTTAATTAGATCAAATCCATGTTCAGTTAAAATAATTTGATGCAGAAATAAACTAGCTAATAGACCAGCTGTATAGTATTGTATACAAGTATTTAATATCGGTATCGGCATCGGTATCGGCCAGAAGTTGTCTGTTTAAATCGGTATCGGTATCGGCCCAAAAAAATCCTATCGGTGCATCCCTACTATAAAACATTAAATACTAAAACTTCCCTGTTTTTGGATTTCTGAAAAAAAATGACAAAATAAATGGTCCCAAGCTGTCACTGGGCCACTATCCTTAAAAAGATCCAAATATGTACCATTAAGGTACAGACATATCTACATTTGGTACCACTGTGTACCTCTGATGTCTTAAAGGGACACTACACTTTAAAAAAAAAAAAATAGGCTCATTTTCCAGCTCCCCTAGAGTTAGAGATTTGATTTTTACCGTTTTGGAATACATTTAGCCGATATCTGGGTCTGGCGGTACCACTTTTAGCATAGCTTAGCATAATCCATTGAATCTGATTAGACCATTAGCATCACGCTAAAAAATGACCAAAGAGTTTTGATATTTCTCCTATTTAAAACGTGATGCAATGGTGCAATGATATTACACAGTCCCCCAAAAAAGTCCCCTGCTATTGAAAGTTACCAAAAGGACAATTTTCGGGCACTGCGTAATATCATTGTGCTTGCTGCAGCTATGGTACGCCATTAAAATCCTTGATTATTACGCCAGAATAAGAGTATAGTTTCTAGCGATATCTGCCTAGAAAATCGCAACTTTAAATTTTCCGTCGGTCTTAGTACATGATGTCACTACAGAAGGGTCAAGTTTAAAATAGGAAAAATATCGAAACTCTTTGATTAGTTTTTAGCGCGATGCTAATGGTCTAATCCGATTCAATGGATTATGCTAAACTATGCTAATAGTGGTACTGCCAGACCCGGATATCGGCTGAATGGATTCCAAAACGGTAAAAATCAAATGTTTAACTCTAAGGGAAGCTACAAAATGAGCATATTTTGTTTTAAAAAAAGTGAAGTGTCCCTTTAATATGAGCTCTTTGGGTGCCTATTTTATAAAACGTGTACCACCCCAGTAACAGCTAAGGACCATTTATTTTTTTCTGACAGTATAGACTGACATGCAGTCGTTGTAAACCGCAGTCAATGAGGACATGTGATCTCCAGCGTGGCTGGACCTCAGAATGAGTTCTCTGTTAGGGCAACAGTGCACCACCAGTATCCCAGAATGCATTGGGCAACTAATCATATGGCTGACACAATGACAAGGAGAAAACAGGTTCCTTAGCCAGCGGTCAACAAAGAGTCATTTGTTCTGTATTGTGCAGAGGCATTTATTCTTAGTCGATCAGCAAAACCACACCATTGAGATATATATATATATATATATTATATTAAACACATAATAGTTTTTATGGAGATCTTTTGGTTAAGTTTTCAAATTTTTATATACATTTATATAATAAATTACAGTTACTGGAGAATAAACCCAGAGTGGTTGATCTTAAACCTACCCATACTTTATTTTAAATGAGTGATAGGACATATAGTAACTTTAAGGACATGTTTCCAAATAGGCACGATGTACCAGTGTTTTATTCAGGTGTAAGCTTTGAAGGACATTTGACATCCCAATGTAGACAAACCCGACCCACACACACGTTCCCAAACTGAATCAAATCCATTGATTTATCAAGGCACAACACAACAGCGTCCATGATTGAGCGATTCTACGATGCAGTCCGTGGCAAATGGCACGCTCGGATCTCAACGTGATGAACAGATCAACACATGAGGATGGAGAGATGGGTTATTGATTTGTTCACTGGGTGTTATAACCATCTGACCCTACAGAGGGGCCGTCAGGACACCGAGCACCACACAAGATGCAGTGTTTGGCGTCAACAACAGTTTGCTTGTGCTGCGTATACGAGGCCACAAAGACACGCTTATTACAGAAAAAAATTCTGTCTGACAATCGCCGACCGTCCGGCCCACCGGGCAATCGCAAGAAAGGAGTAGGAAGGAGAGAGTAGGGGATCATAGCACACTGACTTCATTCCCTCAAACATAAAACTGTTAGTTCTAGTGCTTGTTTCTGATTGGTCAACAGCTGTGTGTTATGATAAACATGCACCCAATGATTCTGTATCACACGTAGCAACGTAAACGTACGTGAAACATTCTCGGTCAGGGACTATTTTTTCCTTCGTAAGGAATACTTTAGTGATTTTACTTTATGAAAGTTACATATTTGTTTGCTTTAATATTTGTATTGTATGGTAACCGGTCTATAAAAGTGTGTATGTGAAGTTCTAGCTCAAAATACCATATGGATAATTTATTACAGCATGTTCAAATTGCCACTTTGTAGGTGTGAAAAAAATGTAGTTTTGGGTGTGTCCTTTAAAATGCAAATGAGCTGATCTCTGCACTAATTGGCAGTGCCATGGTTGGATCAGGCAGATTAAGGGGCGGTATTATCCCCTTCTGACATCACAAGGGGAGCCAAATTTTAATGATCTAATTTTTTGCATGCTTGCAGAGAATGGTTTACCAAAACTAAGCTACTGGTTTGATCTTTTTCACATTTTCTAGGTTGATAGAAGCACTTGGGACCCACTTAAACATGAAAAAAGTCAGATTTCCATGATATGTCCCCTTTAATATTTGGTATGTCCACCTTTTGCAGCATTTACTGCAACGGCGGCTCGTGACTGCTCATCCAAGGGGCGAAAATTCAAAATATGTGTTCGAGTGTCATGTGTGTTGCTTGTGTAACACCTGGCTCTAAATTACATATTATTCAGAACCAGGAAAATGTACATACGGGTTCTTTTGTATGTGTCTCTCGACTGATTATGGGAACTCCTTCTCTATAGTTTTACGTTAACCTATCACAGCATTAACTGCTAAATAATTTACTGCAAGAAACTTAAACCCTTCACATGTAACTGTTTAGACCCAACATTAATATTTAACCAGATACCAAATGAGTAAATACTTCAGCGTTTATACATAAGAGTAACAAGTTTTATTTAAGAAAAAATAGGAATATTGAAATAGAGTAGAAAAAACTTAAATAACCCTTAACATAAGGCTTTCATCAAGATTTCAAATGTATATTAAAAACAAATAATCACTACAAATAACCCTTAACCTCTTAAGGATGAAATTTAAATACTGAAACTTTACACTTTGTTAAATCACTTACAATAGTAAGCTAGGAATCACAGAAATTGTGTTGAGAAAAAAAATATATAATAACAGGTCCCCTTTAACTGCGGTTTATGTGACTCTTTCAATACGACACGTTTAACACATTATAATCACACAACAACCGATTACCCGATATAAATCAAGACTTTAGAGGTATCTTACTTAACTTATACCCATATCAGAGCATATTGAACAACTTTGAAATAAAAAACACAGTATTTGTGGGCCCACACACACACACACTTACACATAAACATTCACACCCCCTTGTTGTTGCAGGCCCGTGCCGTCGCTCGTGTGCGTTGTGGCCATTAAACGAAAACTTAAACTGGCCTCTTCACTCCTAAGAGCAAAAATAAAATGAAACCAAATACCTTAAGGTGCAGCTGTCCGCCGAATTGGTTATTGTGGTTTCCCTTCCTTTCTTTCTCCCTCGTGATAATCGTCTGCAGGTTCGCGTGTCCCGCGACTCCAAATGAACATCACCACTCACATCTACTCAAAGCGCTTTTCCGTCTCCGTCATTTTTATCATAATTGCAAATATGACTGTCTGGATACACAACTTATCACTCCAAAGACACTCGCGTGCTGCTCTGTGTCCGACAGAAAGTTCTCGAATCACTCACATCTGTTCCGCCATCGCGATAGAAGTGTTAAATGTCCGTCAATCTCCTCTTTGCAACTTGAATAAAACAACTACCAGTCTTCTCTTAACAAGATGCTTAACAAATTATTACTAACTGTCAGTTAGTAAAACAAATTATAAAGTGTAAGAGACACGTTAATCCGATCTGGATCAATGCATTCACCCTGTCGATCTGCCAGGTGTTTTTTTCTTACTGACGCTGATTTCTCTTAAACAACCAATAGCTGTCCTAGTTGTTTGTACAGAGGGCGGAATCAACTTCTGATCATCCAATGATTAAACAGACAACCAAACATGCTGTCAAAAAACCACGTTTTGCACCATGTACATTTCAACCACACTTTACTTAAATAAATATATAAATAATACTCTTAAAGAGCCAAACCTCAATTTGTATATGTTTCTGTAAATTAACAGGACTCACACCATACAAACAAGATACACTTCTTAAACCATATGCATTTGAAAATTCACATTCACATGAAAGTTTTACCCTAGGTTACACTCTCCCCCGTCTTAAATTCTCATGCCCTCATGAGATGCTATCAAAGTAATAACTTAACTATGTACAGTAGCTTTTGAAGGTAAATTGTATTTTTTTTTTTGCATTACCACAATAATTACATTGAGCCAATGGATGACACCAAACTGTGCTACAAGAGGCTTTCTTTCCAGTTAAACCATCAACTTGTATGAGCATACCCCTATAAGTAATAGACAAAGGCTGCTCAGATGGTTGTCCCAACTTATTATAGCTTAACTTTACAACAGGTTTCATTTGCCGCTTTGAACGTCTTTCGACAAGATCTGTCTGCATTACAGGAGATTGACTGTACTGATTATCTGTTCCTGTTGATATCAGGTGTTCTTCAGGTTCAGGAACTATTTGGGTTGTATCCTCACTCCTATTTTCTCTAGGATGTGTTTCCACCCATTCCTTAGGACAATTATCTGTCTGGTTTTGTTGCACAGCTTTTCTTGTTACTACAGGTTCAAAGACATCTTCAGGGTCAGTCCATCTACTAATCCTGTCAGGATAGTTATAATAGAACCCATCTTCATCATCCTCAGATGAAACATCCAAATTCAGAATCTCATTGTCCATTTCTCTTTCTCTCCGTAACTGCTCTTTCCTTGCAGTGGTTGCTCGGGTCACAGGAGGTTTTGTTTTTTCTTTTCCACCATCTTGGACAACAAATCTCACTTGATCTCCAATGGGCAGTAAGTGATCCCTATGAAGTGTTCTTATACCTCCTATTCCTGTTTCTGGTTTTACTTTGTATACAGGAAGCATACCCAATTGCTGTATCACAATATATGGTGAGGATTTCCATTTATCTTGCAATTTGTGTTTTCCTGTCAAGGCAAGATTTCTAACCAGAACTCTATCTCCTTTTTCCAAGATATGATGTTTGACTTTTTTGTCATAGTACTTTTTATTCCTCTGATGGCTTTTTAGAGATGTTTCGGCAGCCAACTGGTAAGCTGTTTGCAACTCACTTCTCATATTGTTGACATACTGCAGGTGAGTTTTCTCTTCCTCGTCTAATGGCAGGCCAAAATGTACATCTACAGGAAGTCTGGCTTCCCTGCCGAACATGAGATAATATGGGGAGTAACCTGTTGATTCATTTTTGGTGCAGTTGTACGCATGCACTAACTGACTAATATGCTGGCTCCATCTGTTCTTTTGTGCTGGATCCAGGGTACCTAACATAGACAGTAAGGTCCTGTTAAATCTCTCAGGTTGTGGATCTCCCTGTGGGTGGTACGGTGAAGTACGGGACTTTCGAATACCCAGCATTGCAAGCAGTTCTTTGATTAAACGACTTTCGAAGTCTCTTCCTTGATCGGAATGTATTCTGGCTGGAAGACCATAATGCACAAAGAACTTTTCCCACAGATTTTTAGCAACTGTTACAGCCTTCTGATCCTTTGTAGGGAACGCTTGGGCATATCTGGTGAAATGGTCTGTTACTACCAGAACATTGGCAATTCCCTTTGAATCAGGCTCAATTGAGAGAAAGTCAATACATACTAGATCTAAAGGACCATTGCTAGTGATCTGATTTAAAGGAGAATGTCGTTGAGGTAAAGTCTTCCTTGCAATACACCTCCCACAATTCTTCACATACATCTCAATATCAGTTGACATTTTAGGCCAGTAAAACCTATCTTTTATGAGTTCTGTTGTTTTCTCCACACCAAGATGTCCCATATCGTCGTGTAAAGAGCTCATAATTTTGTGGTGGTATTTGTTAGGCAAGACCAACTGGGATTTTTCTTTGTCATCTTCCCCTTTAGTCACTCGATAGAGAAGTTGATGTCTGACTACTAATTTCTTTGCTTGTCTTTGCAGCAATGCCACATTTGGATCTGAACTTTTTGACATGGAAAGGACATTTCCAGACTCTACATCTTTTTTCACAAGACCAATAACTATGTCTTGGTCCTGGGCATCCCTTAATTCTGCTCCAGTAACTCCCTCCATCTGCTCATTGATGAGTTGTACAGGACAGGCATATAAGGGTGGAATGACTTGTGGAGGGCTCCCTAGCTGATCAATTAGCCTGGAAGATCCATCCTCTTGAGAACAGTTTGCCAACTGACACACAGCTTTCACAGATGACTGTGGTATCTCCTCCCACTCATGTGTCGCATCTTCACCGGTTGGGTATCGGGATAACACATCAGCATCCAGGTTATACCTGCCAGGTTTATACTGTATACTGAAGTCATAGGTAGCAAGTGCAGCAAGCCATCTGTGTCCAGTTGCGTTCAACCTAGCGCTTGTCAGGACATAAGTGAGGGGATTATTGTCAGTCCTCACCAGAAACTTAGCACCATATAGGTAATCGTGGAATTTGTCCACTACAGCCCACTTCAGTGCTAGAAATTCCAATTGATGAACTGGATATCGTTGTTCCGCAACACTGAGTTTCCGACTGGCATAGGCCACAGGTCTGAGTCCTTCGGGGTATTCTTGATTCAGAACAGCTCCTAACCCCTTTAAGCTGGCATCTACATGAAGGACATAGGGCTTACCAGGATCAGCGAACGCCAATACCGGGGCATGAGTGAGACAGTAGACAATGTTGTTAAAGGCATTGGTACATTCTGGGTTCCAACGATCTCCAAAAGGTTCTGTTTCTTTGAAATAGATCTTCTCAGTTGTGGCTTTCTTTTTACCTTTTGCTGGCAAGGACCATTTTGTCAGCTCAGTCAGGGGTCTCACAATGGCAGAATAGTTCTTAATGAATCTGCGGTAAAACCCACAAAACCCCAAAAATGAGCGCAAGGTTTTCAGGTCTTTTGGCACGTCCCAGCGGGCAACGGCTGCTATCTTTTCAGGGTCAGGGGATATGCCATCTCCAGAAACAATATGCCCCACATACTTAACTTGAGCTTGACAGAACTGACATTTATCAATGGAAACTTTCAATCCACTTTCTTCCAAACGATTTAACACTTTCATGAGTCGTTCCTCATGTTCTTCCAGAGTTCGACCAAAGACGATGATGTCATCCAAATATACAATTACCTCCAGAAGATGCATGTCCCCTACTGCTCTTTCCATTAACCGTTGGAAGGTGGCGGGGGCCCCAGTGATCCCTTGTGGCATACGTTCGAATTGATAGAATCCCAACGGACAAATGAACGCGGTTTTCTCTTTGCTCTCTTCTGCCATCTTGATTTGGTAGTACCCACTGCGAAGATCGAGAACAGAGAACCATCGACTACCTACAAGACAATCAAGAGCTTCATCAATTCTAGGGGTAGTATATTGGTCAGGGATAGTACGTTGATTCAGAGTTCTGTAATCAATACACATCCTCACAGCCCCATTCTTCTTTCGAGCTATGACAATCGGTGATGCGTAAGGGCTCCTGGACTCCGTAATGATACCTGCTGTCAATAGATCTTTTATATGCCTTCTTACATCCTCAATGTCGGCAGGTGCAAGACGACGAGATCTTTCTCTAAAAGGTCTGTGATCACTCAGTTTAATGTGATGTTCTACCCCTGTTGCTAGTCCTACATCCCATTCTCTTAACGAGAACACATTTCCTTTTCCTGCCAACTTTTGTCGTAACCTTTTCTTCCAGGTCTCAGAAATTGGGGAAGTTCCAAAATCAAACAATTCAGGGTCAATAGAGGTAGGAGTTTGTTTCCCTTCTTGAGTCACAGCAACGGTATCAGTGGCATACATTTGTGCAACTACAGTTCCTGGTGGTAGAGAGATGTCTCTAGTTGTCTCATTGTGTACTTGTACTCGTATGTGATCTAAATTTACCTCTGTTAAAGGTAACACCACAGGAGGAATGAAAAGACCGGAGGGCAACTGGTCCTCCAGAGAGGTTTCAACCAGGAAGATATCTTTTGGTAATGGTCTTTCACACTCTACTTGACATAGGATTTGGAGTTTACTCTGTGAGGGCACTGTCAAAATGCCTGGTCCCGCCCACTTAACTTTCCCCTCTGAACACTCAGCAATCTGTTTTGTTTGTGGTTTTGGTTGACAACACATTTGCTGGTAAGGAGAGTTAATTCTGAAACTGTGAGCTACATTGGAGGAACCAGTCTCATTATGTAGAGCAGCCAACCTTGTGAAAAAACTGGCATTTGTCCCAATTATCACAGGGACTGACTGGGGTCCTTGGGACTCTGGACAAACCAGGGCTAGAATGGAGATGGTTTCTTCCATTTTAGTGCCTGAGGCTGGAAAGGAGGCATCAACAACAATATATCCCTTGTATGGATAACTGGATGAAGCGAGTCCCCATATAGACAGTCCTTGAAGGGGTTGTATTGGCACATCTGACAAGTACTTAGAATACCAAGAGTCAAATACAATAGTGACTTGGGATCCGCTATCCAAGAGAGCTGTACAGGGATGTCCATTTAGTTTTAGTGTCACAGTAGAGGTAGGCCCCACTAATCCTTTAGGGAGACAAGCAGTTTCCAAAGCATCAATCTGGCTTTTCTTTGAGAAACAATCAGGGTTTTCAGTCTTTGCACTGTCATTTGACATTTCCTTTCTGTCACACTTAGCTTTCCTTAGTGACCTGACCAGCTTTTGGATCACTTTTGTCAAGTTCTCAGGAGCTTGGCACTTAGTGGCAATGTGCCCATCTTCTCCACATCTGTAACAGAAAAAGTCTTCCTGAGGGGGTCTAGCTCTATCTTTCCGTGTCCTTGGCATAAAACTGGATTGTCTTTGAGTCTGCTCACACAGCTGATTATGTGCTACACTCATAACGCTAATTTTCTGCTGTAATTGTTGGATTTGTTCTTTCAGAGAGTGTACCTCCAGATCACGAGACGTTTCCACATGTGCTTTTGTAGAAGTAGGCTCAGACTCCATCCTCATAGAAGCAGCTGACGTCTTTGAAGGTCCCTGTCCTATCCTGGTTGCCAGATCCTTAATCTCTGCTTTTAACTCTTTCACTATTGAAAAGCTTATTTTGTCATCCTCCTGACTGTGTACAGACTTTACAGTAGCTCTTATTTTCTTACGTACAGCTTCATTCTCCTCAGCTTCTCTAATCTCATTCAAAAGAGTCAAAAAGGTTGGTGGTTTAGTTTTTCTCTCTCTAAGCCTCAGTTGGAGAAGCATCAGATCTGACTCCACTGCACCTCTGATTAATTGCTCAACCCTGACACGATCCACCATTTGCAGAGACACTCCACCTTTTTGCACTACTTTGTTCAACGCTTTGTCCATCCTGCGCAGAAAATCTGATAAGGCTTCACCAGGACATTGTCTTAACAGGCGGAACGCAAAATACAGATCTTCTCCTGACTCAGAAGTACCAAAGGTACTTTCCAGTGCCTCTATGTATTGTAAAACACTAGCTTCAGGATTAGAAAATCGTACTGCTTTGATTATCTCGAGTGCTGACCCTTTTAAGCTCTCCACAACTCTGCGCCTTTTTTCCTTCTCAGAGCATTCGCATTCTGCAATCATCATTCGGGCTTGATCAATCCAACCATCTAAGGTTTCTTCTCCTGGTGGTGTAGGAACAGTACCAGAAAAAATGCGCAGCCTTCTGTAAACATTATCAGTGTTGGATGGTTTACCTGTTTTCTCTAACAGATCCCCCACTGCACGAATGATAGCCTCTGGAGAACTAGCACTAGGACCTTGGGAAGACAGAAGAGCTTGCACATCAGTCAATGACTTTCCTTCACCTGCTAAGAACATGGCAAGTTTTTCAGCAAATTCAGTAGAGGAAGGTACCTTTTCCATGTATACTACTACTTTCCACGGTTCTTCCCCAGCAGCAGACAACAGTTCAACAGGCACAAGAGCAGGACTAACAACCTCTCGGGTCTCACACAATACGAGCTGTTTATGTGAATTTGGGTCTGTCTTAGTAGCTCTAACACGTACTCTTCCCCACACTTTTACTGACTCTGTGATTTCTTCAATATGTGCTACCTCCTCAGCTGCAGACACACCCACCAACACTAGGGCATGTGATTTGTCAATGAGAACCTCATCACACCATGCAGTGAGTATTTCTTGAACATCTGAATGACTGAGTGACTCCATCTTAATTACAAATCACCATCAGTAAAAGGTAAAATAGGTAACGTACTAACAAAGGGACTTTGAGCCCCCGTACGGGCCACCACTTGTGTAACACCTGGCTCTAAATTACATATTATTCAGAACCAGGAAAATGTACATACGGGTTCTTTTGTATGTGTCTCTCGACTGATTATGGGAACTCCTTCTCTATAGTTTTACGTTAACCTATCACAGCATTAACTGCTAAATAATTTACTGCAAGAAACTTAAACCCTTCACATGTAACTGTTTAGACCCAACATTAATATTTAACCAGATACCAAATGAGTAAATACTTCAGCGTTTATACATAAGAGTAACAAGTTTTATTTAAGAAAAAATAGGAATATTGAAATAGAGTAGAAAAAACTTAAATAACCCTTAACATAAGGCTTTCATCAAGATTTCAAATGTATATTAAAAACAAATAATCACTACAAATAACCCTTAACCTCTTAAGGATGAAATTTAAATACTGAAACTTTACACTTTGTTAAATCACTTACAATAGTAAGCTAGGAATCACAGAAATTGTGTTGAGAAAAAAAATATATAATAACAGGTCCCCTTTAACTGCGGTTTATGTGACTCTTTCAATACGACACGTTTAACACATTATAATCACACAACAACCGATTACCCGATATAAATCAAGACTTTAGAGGTATCTTACTTAACTTATACCCATATCAGAGCATATTGAACAACTTTGAAATAAAAAACACAGTATTTGTGGGCCCACACACACACACACTTACACATAAACATTCACACCCCCTTGTTGTTGCAGGCCCGTGCCGTCGCTCGTGTGCGTTGTGGCCATTAAACGAAAACTTAAACTGGCCTCTTCACTCCTAAGAGCAAAAATAAAATGAAACCAAATACCTTAAGGTGCAGCTGTCCGCCGAATTGGTTATTGTGGTTTCCCTTCCTTTCTTTCTCCCTCGTGATAATCGTCTGCAGGTTCGCGTGTCCCGCGACTCCAAATGAACATCACCACTCACATCTACTCAAAGCGCTTTTCCGTCTCCGTCATTTTTATCATAATTGCAAATATGACTGTCTGGATACACAACTTATCACTCCAAAGACACTCGCGTGCTGCTCTGTGTCCGACAGAAAGTTCTCGAATCACTCACATCTGTTCCGCCATCGCGATAGAAGTGTTAAATGTCCGTCAATCTCCTCTTTGCAACTTGAATAAAACAACTACCAGTCTTCTCTTAACAAGATGCTTAACAAATTATTACTAACTGTCAGTTAGTAAAACAAATTATAAAGTGTAAGAGACACGTTAATCCGATCTGGATCAATGCATTCACCCTGTCGATCTGCCAGGTGTTTTTTTCTTACTGACGCTGATTTCTCTTAAACAACCAATAGCTGTCCTAGTTGTTTGTACAGAGGGCGGAATCAACTTCTGATCATCCAATGATTAAACAGACAACCAAACATGCTGTCAAAAAACCACGTTTTGCACCATGTACATTTCAACCACACTTTACTTAAATAAATATATAAATAATACTCTTAAAGAGCCAAACCTCAATTTGTATATGTTTCTGTAAATTAACAGGACTCACACCATACAAACAAGATACACTTCTTAAACCATATGCATTTGAAAATTCACATTCACATGAAAGTTTTACCCTAGGTTACACTTGTGTTTTCAAAATATGTGTTTATTGCGTCATGTGAACCATGTGCATCACATGTTTTGTCAAAATAAGTGCCGTCTGCACACGCGTCAAACCCGTTTATGATAAAAGAGATGCTCACGTTCACAAAATACACGCAAGACACTCCCTTAACACTAAACTCTGATCACGCATAAGATTATGCGAGTATCTGGCATCACCCCAAATTTGCACGATGGGATTGAGGTCCAGACTTTGAGGGGGCCAAATGACCCAAATCTCCCCCTTATGATGGCCATCACTGTATCTGTATCATCATTATGCTCTATAAACCATACAATGTGCTGCACTTAAATGTTTAAGTTTAAATAACTTGAAATAATAACATTTTAACTTTTTTGACAAGTAAGAAGTTGCTATAAATTATAAAAAATAAAGTTGTAAGAACTTAAGCCCATTTAAATTAATTTTTTTATTTATACACTGCAAAAAATTATTTTCAAGAAAAAATGTTCTTAGTATTTTTGTCTTGTTTTCAGTAAAATTATCAAAAAATTCTTAGATTAAGATGCTTTTTCTTGATGAGCAAATCGACCCAAGAAAATAAGTCTAGTTTTTAGACCAAAAATATCAAATTTAAGTGATTTTGTGCATAAAACAAGCAAAAAAATCTGCCAATGGGGTAAGCAAAAAAATCTTGAACATTTTTCTTAAACACTAAATTAAAAAAAAATTCAATAAAAATTTGCTTACCCCATTGGCAGATGTTTTTGCTTGTTTTATACACAAAATCACTTAATTTTGATATTTTTTGTCTAAAAACTAGACTTATTTTCTTGGACGTTTTGCTCATCAAGAAAAATCATCTTAATTTAAAAATGTTTAGATATTTTTACTGAAAACAAGACAAAAATACTAAGAACATTTTTTTTGAAAATCATTTTTTTGCAGTGTATAAATAAAAAAATTAATTTAAATGGGCTTAAGTTCTTACAACTTAATTTTTTTATAATTTATAGCAACTTCTTACTTGTCAAAAAAGTTAAAATGTTATTATTTCAAGTTATTTAAACTTAAACATTTAAGTGTAATTTTTTCTTGAAAATAATTTTTGGCAGTGTACCAACTCCTCAATAGTCAAGAAAGTTAAAATGATGAATTTTTTAAAGATATAGTTATTTTATGGACCCCTGAAAGTCCGGACCTTTTATTAAACTTGATTTATTTATTACATTTTATTCATGGCAGCAATTTTTTTACAGTACAGCCACCTGTTTTCCAATGTAAAATCTATTTTTACAATATTATGTATTATTTCTCTTGCTACATATCTTTAATATAATGAACTGTACAATTAAAATGATATTTTTCTATTAAACTACCTCATTTGCATCTTGCTTTGAGTAACAAGCACAACAATTGCTCTGTAAAATTGGTTTGTTTTTATCGTACCAGGTTGCGAACCTAGATAATGTAAACGGACAGACTGCTTCTTATTTACCGACGTGTATTTACGTGTGTGCTGTTTTGGATGTCAAATCTCTTTAATAGTCCACCGGCGTTTAAAACACACGCCTGGCCAATTTTATAACAGAAAAGCAGCAGCTCATTAACATGCCACACCATTCGCTTCCTCAAACACACTATTGTCGTCCGCAGAGATGCCCGACAACAAAATACTTGTGGGTGCTTCTGGGTAACAGAACTGATCAAAAGGAAAACAGACGTGGCGAAAACATATCCTTACGGCTTAGTGCTCGAGGACAGGACAAACAAATACCTATACGAACAAACAAACCTGGGGGGAAAGATCAGAAAGCACTCTTCAAATGCATGTAAAAAACATATCTATCAAGCACAAAGATAAACAAAGAAACAATGCAATTGAATAGGAAACCGCTATAGAGATTTGTAGTCTATAATAAATGTGTGGGTGCATTCATATTTACGTCTACTTTTGTATCTTGTTAAATGTGCATGTGTGTAATGGAGTGAGAACAGGATCAGAGCCTCATTGGTCAATTCTGGTGATTGACAGATGAGAACTTCAAAGCAACAGCCCCCTCCATTACAGACCTATAAATGTGTCTTCTCGCACTGTTCTCGAAAGCCCCATTCTGACTCTCTTTCTTTGCTGGTAAGTCTATTATCAGTTTATTATCATCATGATTAATAATAATAATAATAATAAATATAACTAAAAAAAGATATTTTAAAACTAGAATGATTTCAACATTTTTAAAATAGTAACTTTAGAAATTTTTTCCATCCATGTAGTTTGTAGGAGCTTGAAGGTGTTCATTTGAAACATTTTACTATGTTTTTATTGCGTCGTCTCTATGGGCTACTGTAATACAAGCTGTAATCATTCTAGAAATCACTAAACGCTACGTAAAGATGTCAGACCTGGAGACCTGCCTGGGAACCATCATTGAGGTCTTCCATAAATATTCATCAAAAGAAGGTGACATATACAAATTAAAGAAAAGTGAACTCAAGGAGTTGCTCACGAACGAATTTCCGTCCCTTCTCGAGGTAAGATTCGACTTAAACTTGAGCAAAACTTTCTCGAAGTTTGAAGAGAGCAAACTCAAACTTGTTTTCGCTCTTGTCATATCTCTTTTCTCTCGCTCAGCATGTGAAAGATCAAGCTACAATGGACAGTTTGATGGAAAGCTTGGATACCGACGGCGACTCGGAATGTGACTTTCAGGAGTTTATGACCTTCATCACCATGGTTACCATCTGTGGCCACGAGTTTTTCAAACACCATGAGGACGAATAAGCTGAATTCAGCACTTTTAAAACTATAATCCGAATGTCGTAGCTTAATAAATCATAAAAAATTCCTTTTCATTAATTTTGGATTGTTATGCATATCATGTTAGACTTGGGGGGTTCGTTCATAGCTTGTTTGACAACTTTGTTTGGGACGTTTTGTCCGTATGTGCAGTGACATAAAATCAATTATTATTAATTTATTCTGAGTTTTGTTATACGTTAAAAAGTTTTTTTCCAGAATTCATTGAGCGAAATTCAAACCAGATCTGGCGCACTTGTCGTTTCGATTCCAGGCTGATTGTGAAATGTATTTCTGATTAGTCTTACGCTATTAGGCTGCTATCGAATTGTTCTGGGCCCTTAGACTGCTATAAAAAGACCCACCAAAGCTATGAACCGACTATTTTTATCTATATTGAGTATCTTGTTTGATGTTTATCATCATTTATAAATGACATAGTTCCCAAACAATCACTTTAAAGACTTTCTGCACTTTACAAGCTGACAAGTTGAATTTGTTGGGTTTTTATTTTTAGTAAATGTAATGTGCCTTTTTCCCTAAGCTAACAGTTTTAATGGAAAACAATTGAGCATCCCAGACAGCAGACGACTCCAGGCCGGATCCGCAATGGGGGTTGACTTCGATGCGGATCCGGCCCGGAGTCGTCCGATGGCTGGGCTAATTCGTGAAACATGCGCCAAATGGTTTTCTATGTGTTATTGTTTTAAACTGAGTATTTATGTAAAAATACGTTCAGCTTATGAAAAAGGCTCAGTGTTTCCCTACAAGACAAAACGTCTTATACAAAAGTTAAACAAATTTCAAGTTTTGCAAGTTTTCAGACCAGAATGTTAGAACTGTGGAATGAAAATTAGCCGAATAAAATTGTGAACAAACAAAATGTAACATGTAAACCTGTTGTTATTATTTAGTAAGCGTCTAGTAGGCTATTTAGTAAGAGTGTCAAAAATGTTAATTTACATGAAACAGAATTTATAACAAATTACTTTGGATTGTTTTAAAGGAATAGTTTATCCAAAAATACAAATTCTTTTTTTCATCATTTACTCATCCTAATGTTGATCTAAACCTGTATGAATTTCTTTTTTCTTTTAAGATATTTTGATAAATGATGGTAAACACACAGCATATAGTGACCATTGACTTCCATAGTAGGAAAAACAAATATGATTGAATTCAATGGGTACCGTCAACTGTGTGGTTACCATCATTTATCAAAATATCTTCTTCAGCATTTATCACAATACTTCCATAATATATGTTTTTCCTACTATGGAAGTCAATGGTGACAGCAGCTGTGTGCTTACCATCATTTTTTAAATATCTTTTTTTTGTGTTTACCAAAATTAAAAACTCTTTTGTAACAACACAAGGGTGAGTAAATGATTTTCATTTTGGGGTGAACTATCCCTTTAAAGTTGTTTTCGTGACTTGCCGGATAACAAGGGCAAACATTTTCTTGGCTAGGTGACGTCTCTAAACAAACCCGTGGCGTTGACATTGATCTACACGTCCCTCGGGTTTTTTCATTACTGCACACAAACTGTCAATATGAAGGCTTCACATCTGCATGCTAATGAACAGATCAATGATTGTGTAGACATTCCCAACAAGTTCCTGAATTATGATAAATATTGTGCAAGCTCTCTACTCGATTCGGATACAAGCTACACATTTATATTCAGCATACAAGAGTCCTACAAGTTTAAGTGGAGGTCTTTTATACTGCATTATACTTTAATATTTACTATAGTAAATTGTAATACACTTTGTTGACGTATACTGTAGTATTCTGTAGTATTAACTGTAATGAATAGATTCACTTTACAGTAGTAAATACTGTAGTATACTTTAATATTTACTACAATAAGACTTAAAAACACTATAATATGCAGGAGTTTTACTACAAGTGTACTAGCCTGCAGTATTTTTTCATTTGAGATATAAAATCTGCCCTGTAAGTGGCAGTGTTGCACCATTACAAAGAACCTAAGAAATCCCTCAACCAAGATGGTAAGATGGGGAAACAAGCAATGTGCTTAAGTGGAGAGTGGACACAATATGATAAAGACATTAGATTTATTTGACAGTGCAATAAAGTATAAATAAATAAATAAAAGCATAATAAGAAATAAGTGTCCATGATATTTCTGGAGTGAAGGATAAATGCCTGTGGGTGAATACTTTGGTGTGTGTGTGTTTGCTGTGTGGTCTGACTTTGACCAGTCTTACATTCTCATCAGAATAATGTCTGATGAGGTCATAGGATTGGGCAATTGGGTTGAATGTGAGTAACATTTGTGAGCCATGCCGAGAGAGAGAGAGAGAGAGAGAGAGAGAGATAGAGAGAGAGAGAGAGAGAGAGAGAGAGAGAGAGAGAGAGAGAGAGAGAGAGAGGTGAATATGACATCATATTCATACATTAAGTATGACATCACTATCATGCTTATGACATCACATCACATGTATCAATTCTCAAGATGTCATTTCTGAGCAATGCATATCCTTACATAAACATGATGTAGTCAAATGGGTTGAATGTGAGTTAGAGTCACAATGAAATTGTAATTAAAAACTGTACTTTTTTTGTAGCCTATTTTTTTTTTTTTTTTTTACAAATTACTTGTCTGTGAGCTTCATTATTTAAATAAATAATGTGCCCTCATAATCTTTAATCAAAAATGCAAATCACCTCCTCTCCTCGAAACTATCTCTCTACTTCCGGTAATATGGTATGGCAGGTCCGGGAAAAGATTGC